>VVHJ01061635.1:0-10286 GCA_015107715.1 Tylochromis polylepis | reverse complement strand
ACCTCTGAGCAGCCAGCTGGGGTGAGTGACAAAGACACTTCTATACTCCCTGAGGTCAGTTCTGGTTACTTCGAGGGCAGTAACACAAATTCAGTGACTATATACTCAGGCTTGTTAACCTCTCAAACTGTTAATGTTAAACCTGAACCAGTGCTCCCTACAGACTGTTGTTCTGCTCAATTTGTAAACTCTGAGACTGTGCTTCCTGTGTCTGGACCTATATCTGAGGGAGACTGTTTTTCTCCAGTGTCTCCTAATTCTGAAAACATGAAGTCGGAGAGCTCTGAGTTAGGGTTAACAGACCCCAAAACAGATAACTCTGAGTCAGCTAAGGATAGCTGTTTGGTGGGTAGGTTCACCGCAGAGGCTTTGAAGCCTGTTTCATTGGAGCCAGAAGCTATAACAACTGTTATGTTTGACGCTGTTTTTTCTGAGCCAGCCATATTCAGCCCTCCAGATTTAAAAGATTCTGTTTTGTCAGTGTTTTCCGTGCACGAAGCTGGGTTAACGCAGTCTGTTGGTCCTCGCTCTGAGAGTAAAAACATGGCCAGCTCAGTAGAAACAAATTCAGGAACTGTTTGTATGGCTGCTGACTTAGTCTTTCCAGAGTTTGTCTCCCCTGAGTATAGCCGTCCAGAATCTGTAAACTGTGAGACATTGCATCATCAAGATCAGTTTTCTCAGAGGCCATGCCTTCTCGTCCCATGGATATAAGAGACTCTGATGGTCCTGTTTCTTCTGAGCTTGGAGAGAGAGTGACTAGGACTGTTTATGTTCAGCTTGCAGCTCAGCCATCAGTTCAGCCGCCCTCGCTAGCTCCGTCTCCTGTGCAGCCGCCCTCGCTAGCTCCGTCTCCTGTGCAGCCGCCTCGCTAGCTCCGTCTCCTGTGCAGCCGCCCTCGCTAGCTCCGTCTCCTGTGCAGCCGCCTCGCTAGCTCCGTCTCCTGTGCAGCTGCCTTCGCAGTCGCCCTCGCTAGCTCCACCTCGGTTATCCTCACAACCACCACACCGGCCCACTGCCCAGCCTTCAGGAGCCTTCCCCGAGAGCTCTGGCCAGCTCATCCTGCCCACAATGGACTATGGGTTACTGCAGCCTGAAGGGCAACCGAAGCTAGCTGTGTGTCTCACACGGCTCCAGCTAGCTTTGTCTCAGCCAGGGGTCTCCGCACCTGCTGGTCGCATCTCGACCCAGCCAGAGTTCGACGCCACGCCTCATGTCACGTCAGCTGACGGTTCAGGAGAACCGCTCCGGCCTTGTGTTCCCGCTGGGGGCTCTGGTGAGCCCAGCCAGCACCTCCTTGTGTCTGCTGACGGCTCTGGTGAGTCCGTTCAGCCACCATCTGCGGCTTCCACGCCATTGCCTGCAGCGCCAGCTCCTATCTTGTCGCTTGCCTTGTCGCCTGCGGTTGCCACACCGCCGTCTGGTCCTTCCTTGTCGCCTGCGGTTGCCACACCGCCGTCTGGTCCTGCCTCGTCTGGTCCTGCCTCGTCTCGTCCTGCGGTTGCCATGCAGTCTTCATGTCCTGCACGTCCAGCTCGGCTGGCACATCAAGCACGTCCAGCACGGCCTGCCCGTGCTCGGCCACATTCAGCACCACACTGTTGTCAGTCGCCTTCCAGATCCTCAGCTGAGGGTCCTTACTGCCGTGGCCGGCCCCCTGAACTGCTCTGTCGCGCCGCTGCCCTCCGCGCGGCCAGCCCCCTGAACTGTTCCGCCGCCGCCGTTGCTTGCCGCATGGTCGGCCCCCTGAGTTGCTGAGTTTTGGACAATTGGGCCGGCCTCCTGAAATGTGCTGTTTTGGACTCTGTGTTTCGGGGGTTTTCTTTCATGTTTGGACTCCTGGTGCTCCTGTTTTATTTTGTTTTTCTTTGGTTCCGAGCCCTCCGTCCTGGGCCCCCCACCTCCCGCCCGGTCTTGGTGGTCTGTTTTGTTCTGGGGCTGTCTGGTTAGTTTTGCTTCCCCTTGTCTTGTCTTGTTTAATTACTCCCAGCTGTGCTCTCCTCCTGTCCCATTCCCTCGTTATCCCTCAGTGTATTTAAGCCATGTGTGTGTGTGTGTGTCTCTCTCTCTCTTGCTCTCTCTCTCTCACTCAGTGTTCCTGGTTCGTTCATGTTTCCCAGTCCTAGTTTCCTGAGCCCAGTTTATGTTCTAGTCCGTGTTTGAGGTTTTTTGGTTTTGTGTAAAGCTTATTTCTTTGAGTAATGCTGCGCCTTAAGTTTAATTTCCTGTGTGTGAGTCCTGCATTTGGGTCCTTCCTCCTGCCTGCCACACAGCCGTTCCATGACAGAACGACGCGACCACACCATGGACCCAGCGGACTCGGCTCACCTCAAGAGAGAGGTGGACAAATTGAGCACCTGTAAACCTCACCAGTTAATTTGCTTTTTTAAAAAACCTTCCTTTGGACAAAGGTTCCACCCATTTCCAGTATTTTTGCTAAGCTAAACCCATATTTTTAGACTTGTGTTTGATTAACTTTTGCTTTTATGTTCTGTAATTTTGTCATAAAGCACTTTGTGATGTTGATCACAAAGTGCTATTGAAATAAAATCTTCATTACCTACTTACTAAACTCATCGCTAGCTTCATGTTTACTTAACAGATAAAAGAGAGGTAACAGTCTTCTTGTCTAACTCTTGGGTTTTTAATCTTTAATTTTTACCATTGTGTGTGTTTCTTTTTCCCCACAGTCTACGCTGGGCCACCTGACTCTGTTTCTTTGCACTGCACATTGCTACATTTATGCCTGGAATAAATTCCTTCACAACTCTACATATAAATGGTACACTCCTCCAGACTCCATGCTCTATCTAATCGTTCCTCCTCCCCTGTGTGCACCGTACGCTCATGCACATTCGGCAAGGCTGGGAACGCACCAGACCAAAGGAGGAGATGGGTGACCTCAAGGCCACTGACCTGTGATCCAGGGTTGCTGAAAGTTTCAGTGACATGTTATATTAACAATTTTCATTTGCAGACAGTCATGAAGTAGGAAAAATGAAATACCATAACAAATGTTTTGATTTTGCACAAAGTATATTTTAATAGACTAGCTATTAGTAATGTAAAGAAGAAAGACATTTTTTTCCAGTGGTGAGTTAGTGTCTGATATGTCGCTTGATCCTGCCTGTTCCTGACTTTGCAATACTCAGAGAAAAGTTAGGTTTATGCCAGCCAAATTGACACGTCTCTGTGGATATGAATATTTTTAATGTGTATTTTCTTTGAGCATTGAAAGAAAAAACACACAGTTCAGATGTTTGTGTTGTATCTTTTTCACCAAATGTGCTGAAAAATAGATTGCTATCCCCCTGCTGAAATCCACTGTTTTGATAAACATAGGCAATAGTTTCTGTATTCCACTCTCCTTCCCCTTCAAGTGGAGCAATTGTATCCCTGAGGTTGCTCTCTTTTCAGGATGTTATTGATCTCCCTGCTTTCTGACACAAATATCTCACTACCCGTACCTGCCTCCGTCTCAAGAGCACGCCAGAGTCCACACTAAGACACACATGCTTATGATGCACATACACGGCATAAAGGTGAGTAAGTTAATTGGATTTCCACATGCAGATTATATGAAAAAAAAAAAAAAACACGAGGCACTTAACTAGGAGGTGGAACAAGAGATTTTGTAGTCAAAAGCAGATTCACAAACAACCTGTACTACTATAGGTCTACTGCAGTGTTATAGTCACCAGCAAATTTACCAGGCTGAAGCAGGTAGGTAGTAATAAAACATGCAGGCTGCCCTCAATATACCCACTGCTACCGAGGAGTTGCTGAGAAGGCAGATCCAGTAAGATTTGAACAGATGATGAGCAGAAGTGGGAAACTCAATAGTGATGGCTGGTGAACAGGTGCAGGATGGTTAGAAGAGGTTGGTATGCACAGCCCTAATGATACAGAGACAGAAAAAGGAAAGAAGATGATGGAGTAGCTGTCGCCATGACAGATTCTGGTGCTATATAAGGAAAACGCAGTGCCTCTCGCCTAAAGGAGAACATTTAGGCAGATACATCCTGTTATCTAGCATGTAACAGCATTATCTGCATACACAATCTGTAATCCCTTACATCCTCTCCTATTGTATTAGTCTCCTGTTACCCATGAACCGATTTTACCAAACTGTCTGCTGTTTGTGTGCATTGGTGTGTGTGTGTGTTGGTGTGTGAGATATTCCATTATTCCAGTATTGCCTCTGGAAAGAATTAAGATGTAGCAACATGCAGAGTAAAAAAAAGCTGTGAAACAAGCTAACTTACATAATTCATTTCCTCTCATCTTAAATTTTACACACCTAGACAGCCCTGAAACCTATAATAACTTTATTTGTGTCTAGCCTTGAAGGTTTAAACCTGTGTGAGTGTAAATAAGCTGTAGAAATTGTTGGTTAATACAGAGATCAGTGACATTCAAGCTCCACCTGTGAAATGTACAACTGGATATTAAATGAAAGGTGTATAACAAAACAGCATGGGAACTTCAGAAATGTAAATTATGTATCCCAGAATTGTGACAGTGAATAAAATGCATTTCATTAAGAAATGATGAGTTTTTCTGCAAAGGATTTTGTTTTTGTTATTCATTAGGCCCTTTTTTGGGTATCTTCATTAAAATCACTTGTGAAAATGACAAATCCTGCAAAATCCTGCTATCCACAAACATTCAGCCATCATTATATTTAAGTTACCATTCACATGCAGAAATTAGATATTTGAAATTGTGTGCACAGGAGTGTGCAATACCAACAATTTTAACTTTAACTCACAGAAGAGGATCATTTGACTGAGGGTTCCAAAAAAGTTGGGATCCTGCAAAATTCGAAAATTTATTCACAATAGGACAACAGGTCAGTAAATTAAAAGAGCATCTCAGAGAGGCAGAGTTCCTCAGAGTTCACCTGTCTACAAAAAACTGCATCTACAAATTTTGGAAGATTTTCAGAATAATGTTCCTAGATTTAAAATTGTGAAGACATTGAATATTTCATTATCTACAGTACATAATATCATTAGAAGAGTCAAGTAACCTGTGAAAATCTCTGGGAGCAAGAGATAATGCTGAAATTCAATGCTGGTTGCCTGTGATGTTCAAGCAGCACTGCATTAAAAACAGGTATGATTCTGTCATGAAAATCACTGCATGGGCTCAGGAACACATCCAGAAATCATTGTCTGTGAACACAGTTCCCTGTGCCATCCACAAATGCAGGTTAAAGATCTGTCATGCGAAGAAGTAGCCATATGCGAACATGATCAAGAAATGCCATTGTCTTCTCTAAGCTAAAGCTAATTTAAAATGGACTGAAGCAAAGCAGAAAACTGTTCTGTGGTCAGATGGCTCTGATGGTTTGAGGGTGCATTAGTGCCTGTGGAACTGGCAGCTTGCACATCTGGAAAGGCCCCATCAGTGCTAAAAGGTATATACAGGTTTCAGAGAAACATCTGCTCCCATCCACATTATGTCTTTTTCAGGGAAGGGCTTGCATATTTTAGCAAGACAACGATAATCACATACTGCAACTATTATAACAGCATGACTTTGTAGTAAAAGAATCCAGTGCTGAACTGGCCTGCCTGCAGTCCAGACATTTCACCCATGAAAATATTTGGAGCATCGTAAAACAACAGCAAAAAAAGAACTGCTGAACAGCTAGAATCATATATCAGACAAGAACGGGACAACATTCTCCCAGCAACTGGTCTCCTTGGCCCTGAGACATTTATGGACTGCTGTTAAAAGAGGAGAGGATGCCACATTGTGGTATAGAAAACCCTCTGGGACCTGTCCCAACTCTTTTGAAATGCACTGCTGCGCTCAAATTCAAAATGAGCAAATATGCTTTTCCTAAAATTGTACATTTTCCCAGTTGAAAGATTTGAAATGTTTTCTGTGTTCTCTTGTGAATAAAATATGGGTTTATGACATTTCCAAATCATTGCATTCTGTTTTTATTTATATTTTACACAGTCTCATTTTTTATCTTTATTTTTGCGAATTGGAGTTGTAAGATTTCAAACTATTTTTAAGAATGTATGGTACTAATGTGCCTCTAATGCTAAAATATTTTGCAACAGAATAAAATTATTTTGGTAAAAGTTTGGTAAGGTTCAGTTATCTCAGTTATCTCCACGCTGGGCAGATTTGAAAAACATGTAAACAAAATTTTTTGTTTTGTTTTGCTGTTTTTGTGACAAGTAATGAGTACTGTGTGATATATTACTTTTTTTTGAGTAACAGGCCCAACACTGCGTAAGGCCGCACAGCATCACATTTGATGCGTTAAAGTGCTTCTGACGTCACAGACTACACAGACAAATGTCTTTATTTTTGTGAAGTTAAAAATATTCTAAACCAAGATGCATGTGAAATATGCCTATGCATACTTAGTCTGACTCTTAATTTATATTTAATTTAGATTTGAGTGGTGAGCCTTAACTGTATTCCTGCATTTTTATGAAGAAAAGATGGTACAAGATTGTGTTGTTCTTTCATTGTTTTTTCCTGTCTCACGTGGTTTCTTTCAGAGAAATCCAAGGCTTATCCGACATTCAACATTTAGAAAAGGGTCTTAAGAAGTATTCACTGAACTCCTATTAAAACCCAAATAAACACAGTGTTCAAAGAAGGATCTACTGAAGTTTTTTCCACTCCACCGTTTCAACATTTCTGCTTTCTCTGAACTATTATATTTTAAGGTCTTCAGGTTCAATAAAAGAAGAAGAAGAAAAAAGCGTTGTTGTTTAAAACAAATTTTGCCATATGCTATCTTCACTTTTCTTTCATGCAAGCAATCCGTGTAAGCTTCAGGATTGCATTAAAGACTTACATTTTCAGCGCGGCATGAGGTGCACTCACTGTGGCCGAGCACATCAGTGGAGCAAATGGTACCTCAAGCAAAAGTGTTTTCCATTGTCTGGAGGATTGGACCTTTAGAAATTCTCATCTCCCTCACTCTGTTGAGGTAAAAGTTGCCCTCCATTACATCAGGAAGCAGCTAGCCTATCACAAGGGGCTTTTCTGAGTTCTCACACAGCACATATGCTTAATTGATTCAGCACAAATGTCAAAAGTGAAGTGTTTAAAGTGAGCAGTGTTACTGCTGCAGCTCCGGTCTTGCAGCCTAATTTATTGTGGAAGCCCCTGGAGGTTTGCAAGTAGGCTACAGCATCACCAGTGCCATGGTTTGAGGGAATGTTGCAATTCCTTCAGAAAAAGAGCTCAACCTGGGCAAAACAATGTGATGATGAATAACTCACTGTTTCACTTGGTTAATTCCAAGCGCATATTGAAGGTGGTATAAACCTTCAGGCTTCTGTGTTCAGCTCAGTACTGTCTTAAAGAGAGTACACAACAGTATTCATAAGAAGACCCACCCATAAAGCAAGAATGAGTGAGACTAATCAGGGTGTCTTTAACTGGGTGAATCCTCTAAAAAAATTCTCAAGCATGCATTCTGCAACAAAAACCACTGTAGGAGATTTATTATTTCCATTTTACCTGCTATCTTTTCTTGGTAAGCTCTGCCAAGTAGTTACTCAAAGATAGAAATCACTAAAGTTTCTGGCCTTCTATAAAGTAATACCAAGCATTCATATCTAAAAAAGGCTTAAAAACACGGTCATTAAAGTTGAATTAAGAAGCCATAAAAAGAGGAGAAATATAGAATAATTACAAGCTGCTCAGTTTAATATCCAGGCATTGAACTGAAGTAACATTGGTTCTGATATGAACCATTAAATCATAGGGCATTAGATGGATTAATGGTTGTAAAAATGTAGGTGGAAAATTGAATGTAGTTTTGTGAATGTCTATGTGACATATAGGAAATTCTTTTTAAGCACTGATATTCTGCCTTTCCTCAGGTTTTGTCCTAATTTGATCCTAATGTGACCTGCAGAGTTTTACAGTGAATAAATCAACATGACTTCATGGGCACACTCATGCAGAAGCCCGAGTATTCCTCCTATCCTGCCTTCAAAGGCTACAATCATAAAGATAACATAAAGCAGAATTTACTCACATTTAGATGAATGTGTAGAGATGAGCTCCACAAGGGGAGCCAAGAGCTGAGTCAGTCTTCATAAACATGGATGATAACACATAAAGGCGAACTGAATTATTTTCAGAGGTCAAAAAGTCCAGGGAACCCTTGCCTTATATTACAGTGTTATAAATGGTTTGTCAGTATAGTCATAAAGGACACTGGACACAAGACTGCAGTTCAAAATGATTGTTTTTAATGAACTATGAAAAAGAACATTAGAGGAATAAAATGACACATGATCACATATTGTAACGCTTTACTGCACCTAGACAATCTGGCAGAAAACACAGGGAAGAGCATTTATATTGAGGAAACTATTTAGATTATTGTTGACAGGAGCTGGCCTTAAATAGAAACCCCAAACCATTATACGCATACAAAGCAATTAATTAACATGTTTTTTTTAATTGATTATTCTGATTAAGCATAAGATTGCTTTTTTCATAGAAATTAAACTGATCAAAGACATTACCCTACTCAAAGACCAGCTGCAGGTGTTTTAAAGCTTTAAGCTCCTGAATTACTTAATTTATTTATAGTGTAACTTTATAGAGAGAGAAAAAAGGTTGTGGTGCCTGCTGAGGTCTGTAATGGACCTGCAGGAATAATGGTAAGATAAAATTATCATACAGGACATGTTGCTTTCATAATCATATGGTTGGTTTCATTAAGCAGTTATCATTGTTTCAAAACTACCTGAAACAGGCTGTCACAGCTGTGAAACTCT
Organism: Tylochromis polylepis; assembly: GCA_015107715.1. Lineage (NCBI taxonomy): Eukaryota > Metazoa > Chordata > Actinopteri > Cichliformes > Cichlidae > Tylochromis > Tylochromis polylepis. The sequence continues at coordinate 1,509 of VVHJ01061635.1, read as the reverse complement.
GCATGGACGTTTTCAGCCTCACATTAGCTGTGTTAGGTTCTTGTGGAAAGATGAACATTTTGCCAGAGAGATCTACAAAACAGGGGGTGTTGGACAGATCAAGTCATGACTAAATAAAAGAAAAAAACAAAATCTGATGCCATACTGTACATCTCAATACTGTGCACAGATTAGTCATTACATAACTGTTGACAGAGAAACAAAAAGTTTGATGAACCTGACTGAAGATGGTTAATAAAGCTTTAAATATTCTATTTACCTTTTTTATACATGAAGGTATAAGACATCCTCGATAAAAGTCTTTTTAAGACTCACATAACGTCAACGTAAAAACATCCTTTTGATTTTCTCTTATAAATAAGAATACATATGTATTACCTTGCGGCATTGCAGCACATGCTATCAGCATTACCAGGAGAATCAGGAGTGTCATCTGATAAAAAGTCAAATAAACCAGACAATTCAGTTCAGTAAATTCAGTGCCGCTGCATTGCTTTTCCTGACCTCATACAATAGGTAGTGGAAAATAGAAGGGAAAGTCTGGTCACCCTAATCTTTATTCATGTCATAGTCTTACCTTTAAATCTGTGTCAAGACGATGTGATGAGAACAAACTGGAATTGTGTGTTTTATACCTTTGCTGCTTCCTTATTCTTGTCAGTGTGCGCTTCAACACTGAAACGCTACTGTTTCCAGAAAAACATTTTCTTATATCAATTTAATAATGACGAATATGAAAGGTTAGTGTCATATTTGTGTTAAAACATTGTTTTTTAGTCTGTTCATGGCCTCATTAGGCATTTAATATAGAAATATAAATCTATCTATTATTTAATACAAGATTTAACGGTGTACAGCAATGTGCAAAAGTCTTGATCCACTCCTTTTATTTTTTCCATCCATCCATCCATCTTCTTTCGCTTATCCGGGGCCGGGTCGCGGGAGCAGCAGCCTAAGCAGAGAAGACCAGACCTCCCTCTCCCCAGCCACCTCCTCCAGCTTGTCCGGGGGAACACCGAGGCGTTCCCAGGCCAGCCGAGAGATTTAATCTCTCCAGCATGTCCTGGGTCTGCCCCGGGGCCTCCTCCCGGTGAGACATGCCCGGAACACCTCACCCAGGAGGCGCCCAGGAGGCATCCTGGTCAGATGCCCGAACCAGCTCAACTGGCTCCTTTCGATGTGGAGGAGCAGCGGCTCTACTCTGAGCCCCTCCCGGATGGCCGACCCTCTCACCCTATCTCTAAGGGAGACGCCAGCCACCCTTCGGAGGAAAACCATTTCTGCCGCTTGTATCCGCGATCTCGGTCTTTCAGTCACTACCCACAGCTCGTGACCATAGGTGAGGGTGGGGACGTAGATCGACCGGTAAATCGAGAGCTTCGCTTTTACACTCAGCTCTCGCTTCACCACAACAGACCGGTACAGCGTCTGCATCACTGCAGCCGCAGCACCAATCCGTCTGCCGATCTCCTGCTCCCTTCTCCCCTCACTCGTGAACAAGACCCCGAG
>VVHJ01061633.1:0-16686 GCA_015107715.1 Tylochromis polylepis | reverse complement strand
CATCATGTTGGGTCCCGGTCATCCCCTAGACCGGGACCCAACATGATGATGATGATGACTATCCCCACTCCAACCACTCCCAAGAAAGGCCAGTTAACAATTGAATTCAACAAGCAGCAATTTATTGGCTTCGGTCGTGAGCTAGACCCAAAATAACAAACAAAAATACTCTAAAGTCCCTAATCTTACCTATCCAAACAAAAATAAACAAAAGACATGATCTTAACCTAACTCCTATCACAAAACATGAGAAAACGACTTCCAAAACAAAAAGGGCGGCTCACGCCTACTTGCTGCGGTGCTCAGTATTTACAGTGTTGGTAATTTACAAGAAATATGTGCGACAACTATTTACAAAATTTACAAAGGCACTCTAACTCACCCAACATAACTCACAGATTCTGTCTTTCACAAACTATCAACAAAGCGAACAAAGGTAACTCAAGGTTATCACACACACGATTTCAAGCACTATTGATCAGCTGGCGTTTGGTTGGAAGTAGCAGATGCAGGGAGAGCCAGCCGTGATGGGTGTCAGCTGTTCTTAAATCTGCTGTCCAATCCCTCGTCCAATCACGAACCCAGGGTCTCAGTTTGAACCAGCCAATCAGGTATCCATCCAGCCTGGAGGAGGAGATAAACAGAAGACACACCCAACACTCCAGAGGGGAGGAGTCATACCATACCATGAAAATAATCCCCACCACAACAATGAAACATAACATATAGAATAGAATAGAATGTCTTTATTGTCATTGTCACAGGTACAACGAAATTGAAAGTGGTCTCCGATCAGTGCATCATCCATAAAAATATAAAATTTAAATAAAATCTAATCAAATAAAAATACTTAAAGTGCTAATAAGAATAATATATCTAGACAATGGCCTGAGCCCACATGCACACAGACATCATACACCCTGTTTGTTTCACTAAGAGTATGAACAAGCATTCATATACATTCACACACACATAACCTCAGTCAGTGCATAGATCATTTCAAGAGCAGCATAATGACCATTATTTTGTAGCAGCATTAAGACATGTTATTGCAGTTGGGTAAAAGCTGTGTTGGAGTCTATTTGTCCTTACATTGATTGCTCTGTACCATCTGCCAGAGGGCAACAGTTCAAACAGGGAGTGGCCAGGGTGTGAGGTATCTTTTATAATGTTCTGGGCTTTTTTAAGACAGCGGATACTATGTAGGTCTTCCAGCGTGGGGAGAGAGGGCAGCCAATGATCGTTTGGGTGGTGTTAATGACCCTCTGGAGTGCTATCCTCTGAGCCACTGTGCAGCTAGTGTACCAGATGCATATGCAGTAAGTTAGTATGCTTTTGATGGAGGCTCTGTAGAAGGACATCAGCAGTCTCTGTGTGATGTTATTCCTCCTGAGAATTCTCAGGAAGTACAGTCTCTGTTGGGCCTTTTTCAGCAGCTCAGATGTGTTCACACTCCAGGAAAGGTTCTCCTCTACGTTAACTCCCAGGAAGTGAAAGTCTGCCACCCTCTCCACACAGTCCCCGCTGATGATTAGTGGTGGGATCTCTGTCTTTTTCCTTCTGAAGTCTATTATGAGTTCTTTAGTCTTTGAAGTGTTAAGGAGGAGGTTATTGGCCTTACACCATGACGACAGCTGCTCCACCTCGTCTCTGTAAGCAGACTTATCACCCCTGGAGATGAGCCCCACCATGGTAGTGTTGTCTGCAAACTTCACAAAGGTGTTGCTCTGATGGACAGGGGTGCAGTTGTGTGTGTAGAGAGAGTAGAGCAGTGGACTGAGCACACAACCCTGGGGTGAGCCAGTGCTGAGACTCAGGGCTGAGGATGTGCAATGGCCAACTCTCGCTCTCTGTCTACGGCCAGAGAGGAAACTGTTGATCCACATGCAGGTGCTGTAAGGAAGCCCCAGATCTTGTAGCTTGACCACCAGTTTGTGTGGAAGGATGGTGTTAAATGCAGAGCAGTAATCCATGAAAAGCATCCGCACATAGCTCCCATGCCCCTCCAGATGTGTTACAGCAGCATGGAGTGCTGTGGCTACGGCGTCTTCCGTGGATCGATTTGCTCTGTAGGCAAACTGGTGTGGGTCCAGGCTGCGGGACAACCTTTTTTCGGGTGCCCCGCACCCAAAAGCAGGATTGTGTAGACACAGTCCTGGTTCATCCACTGAGTTTTGTGTTTTACCCTTTAATGATACCCTTTAATGATTCATAGGTCAATGAATCAACAAACAAAGAAATAGTTTCTCTGAAAATGGTCAGATGCAAGAACTGGAAAAGACAGTCAATGTCAACAGAAAAGCTTTGAAAAGACTTTCAGAAAGCCTGGAGAACTACTGCTCAAGGCAACCTTAAAAAATACATAAACATTTTGCTCCTTGGAAGCAAAATATCAAAAGCAAAAAATATCATAATCAAAAATGTATATTTTGGCTGCTGCACTGCAACTGGAACAAGCAAAAGTCAAAACATCTCACACATTTCACATGTTATGTTGTTTCTGTTGATATGGCAATAATGGTTTAAACACATCTGATTATTATACAGTTACACATTTCTTAATTTTTTTCTTTCTTTTCTTTCATTCTTTATAAATAGCTGGCTGCTTTTGATCATTTTTTTGCCAATGGAGGTTGCAAAACCATTTCCTTTGTGTATCAAGAGTCTGCAGTGCCAGGACCAGGTTGGACTAAATCTCGACTCCAGTATTTGATTGTCATATGTTACTCTGCTTTATTTTATACTAAGTAATATGGACCACTAATTTAAAACAAACTAGTATTACAGTATTTTACTTTTCTGATATTCAAGGCCAGTTGTGATTTTAGTTTTTACCAAGTTCGCGTGAGAATTAATGATTTTATCCCTGTGCTGGTGAAATATCCCAGTTTTAACAGAAAGAATCAAGATCAGTTTTATGTGTCCTTTTCATTTTTTAATTTCTTCCAAAATTATTTCTATTTTATTGCAGAGTGTGGTCGCTCATATCCTGGTGCTGCAAAAGGAGAAAAAACACTGAGGCTGTTTATGGCCAGTTTGTCCAAGATATGCCTTACAGGTATTTGCTGCTGCTTCATACGGACAAGAGTGGACATTGCTGTGAATTCTGAAAACATACATGAGGTAAGAGGGTACTGAATTTTTATAGTGGTTTGTTTCGATAACTATAATATAGTTATAAATAACCATATATATAATAGATATATGGTTTTATAATGAGTTTATATGGAACAAAAATTGTGCATTTTGTTCAAATTTATATAAAAAAAATATTCATTTTTGTATACCATTCCAATTCTAAAACAGTTGTGTAAAATGCAAATAAAAACAGAAATCAGAATCTCATTAATTTCATAAGCCTGTACTTTATTCACAACAGAACATATAAAACATATCAAATAAAAGTTCCACTTACTTCCATGCGCATGTCAGAATTTTCTTTATATGCTGATGGAACTGGTTTATCTGTGAAAAAAATCCAGTTTAAACACAAGATAAACTGTTTTAAATTCAGAGGATAACAGTATGGTAACGTTTTTATTGGACATACAGATATGATTTAGGATCTAGGTTAGAAATGATTAAAAAAAAGCTAATTGTGCATTTTATGTCTTTATGTTTATATGTTATCACATATTAAACTTGTCAGTTTTCAGCATTCCCTGTATTAGTTTAGGAAAAAGCCGATATGGTCTAACCCGTTTTCCTTAACATATTTTTACATCTTTTTGAGGTCACATTTGACATCCAACCATTTCATTAACATTATAAAACAATCTGACATCCACACCCACTTTACAATGTAACTGAACAGCTGTTAGAAAATTAATCTGTTTAAAATACTTTGATTTATATTGCAGATGTTTTGGCTTTGGATTTTATGAAGTTATGGGTGACTTGTCTTCATACTTTGTAGGAGATCTTTTTTTCAGTAGTAGATGCCAGAGATGGCCTCCTGAAAGGAATAAGGAACACTTATAACTTCCTGCTGCCTGCTCTCGATGCGCCACAAAACTGGGTCACCATAGAGAAGTCCAGACATGGAGCAAAATATAAAAACAACTTAATGTACACCATAAAACGCTGTCTTGACTCCTTAGAAGGTAAAAAAAAAAGTTTCTTCATAACAACATACTGTAACTAAATGGCTGGTTTTAATAATTTAATAATTTTGTACTTTGCTGTGTTTGTCCTGCAGAAATTCAGATGAGCGACAAGTACGTTATTCATCTGACTACAGTCACACATATTGACTTCTCTAAACTGGCGACCCTCAATGATATGAAAACTGCAGCTGCCAACTGTGAGCTGGTCCATCAACTGGAAAAAATTCTTTTGCAGTGGTGCAAGGAAATTGAGCAGGTTCGTTAAATCATTAACAGGCATATGCAAAGTGCAGCCTATGAACCGATGGCTTCAAGGAACACAGGCAGAAAGTTTACTGGCTAGAGATGATGACTTCATAAATCAATGGTATATATTTTGTTAGTCTGAGAGAAAGGAAATGAAAGAACAGACTGGAGAGGAAAAAAGAAAAAAAAACTTTTTTGTTAAAGTATGAGGTATCTCTTCCCTGATTTTATCTTGCTGTAGAGTACTGACTGAATTAATGTAACCTTTTTGGTATACATCAGGTCCTGATAGAGAGTGATCAGCTGAGGAAAGGAGCTCATTCAGAAGGGCCACTGACTGAGTTAGAGCACTGGAAAAGAATGTCTTTAAGGTTCAACTCTATCATCACTCACATCAAAAGCCAAGAGTGCAAGACAGTGGTAATGGTGCTCCATATCAGCAGATCCAAAACTATGAAGGTACTCATTCTCAGTGTCAGTCACACTATTATAGTAATTTTTTTATATCGACTGTTTAATGTGGGTTAATACTTGGCAGTATGTACTGGTATACTGTAACAACATCATTTGTTGCACGATATAATTTTTTTAATTACCACATACCAGTAATTAGAAATAATGCCTTGTGTGGCTTCACTATTATTTTAAATTGTATTGTTTTGTTTTTTTAAATAAAAATTTATTGTGCTTTTTATAATTGTCAAAAACAATTATTACTCCACAATTAACCCTTGTCAAAAGGAGACACATCAAAATTTGTGAATCAAAATATTTTTAACACTTATAATTTCACTAATTTTAAAATGGTATGCTGGCTAATGTTAGCGAAACGTCTGTTAACAGCTGGTAGGGTATCTGTTGCTGCATTAAATAACAGTAAAGATACAGTAGGTGGATGATGTTGAAAGGAAAGCAGAGGCGCTCCAATATAACTTGTGACTAAGCTGTGACTGCTGTTTGGAAGATTTTGGTTTAATAGTTTTCCTTGATCACATCCAGAATGTCATTCTCACCGCTCTTAAAGCTGTTCTCAAAATGCTTAAGTTGTTTCTCATAACACAGACTGAACAGTGCGAAAGACACTCTTCTTCTGTTAGCTGGTCCCTTTCAGGGTCGTCACAACAGCTCATTTGCCTCCATCTCACCCTATTCCTGTCCTCTTCTGTCACACACACATCTTCTCTGCAGTTGTCTTCTCATTTCTCTACTTCAATATATTGGGCAAACAATGTTTGCCCTCCTTTGTACATGTCTGAACCATCTCAATCTTGTCTCTTCAACTTTGCCTCTAAATTGCTCAGCCTGAGCTGTCCCTCTGATATACCTATTTCTAATCCTGTGCCTCCTTGTCACTCCAAAAAAAACCTGTACAAAAGACATTAAAAAAAATCTTGTATATGTGTGTCCAAAAATGCAAAGTCAGTCACTTCAAACCTATGATCAGTGAATAAAACCCTTTCAATAAAAACCTTGTGTTCTGAAATCAGGAAGGGGACAAATTTTATTGTAGGTTGGTGTCAGGCACACAACAATGAAAGTGAGGCAAACACTAATAGGTGTTTTTCCTCACTAAAAATAAATTGTGCTACACAGTTTGGAAGAATAAGTCAAAATTTAGATTGTTTCAAAGCTGCACTTCAAAACTCTCTGTGGAAACATTACGAAATGGAAGTTGACTTTGACAACAGTAACAATAAAATGTATATAAATCTGTTAAATATTTAATTTTTGCTGAGTGTATTGTTAAGAGTAGTATGAAGAATAGATTATTTATTTCTTTGGGTGTGAACTTATTTTATTTAGTTATTATTCTGTTTTATACACTTATACAATACTAACTTTGGTAATAATAACAATATAGTCAAACTGTCAAAATCTTAAGAAATACCTTGAGACATATTGCATCTGTAACACTGTGTGTATAGATGCAATATGACAAACTGAATCTATTTGATATATATAATAAAAATTACATGCAAATTATATAATAGAAAGGTTATTCCTGAATGATCAGTAATTAGTAATTATCGCTGTTCCATGATATATCATGGATCCATAAATGTGATTTGTGTTTTGTGTATTTTTTTTCTTTATATTCTGCATCGTGACCATATAATTTAGAGGATACTGCCTTTATTTTATGTAAAAAAAAATTTGTTAAAAAATGTAACAATAATAATAATAATAAAATCAGAAAATGTAAATTACTCCTTGAAACATTTAACAATAAGCAAACATTATATAAGATTATATTCATCACTGACATAAACATGTACCTCTAGATGTGGCGGAAGCTGGATGCTAGGATAACAAATCGTGCCAATGAAGCAAAAGACAATGTGAAATTCCTGAACACACTGGAGAAGGTTCTTCAACCTCTCTACATCAGTGACCCGGTATGTACAGTTAACAATTTAATTCTATTAAGAACTTGCAATTGTTAGAATTGTTAGTATTAAATAAAGTTTTACCTCTGAGCCAAACACTTTTTTTGTTGATGAACTGATGTTAAAATAACACATAACTTCCTATATGTTTAGTTAGTTATCCACTGTTGTAATTTGCCAAGTATGAAAGCACCTATATTGCATACACAGCTGTTTAAAGACATGTATATGCATTGTAAAGGATTCAGGTTGTAAAACCAACATTGCATCAGGTTTCTTAAAGTGTTGGGGGGTAAAGTATGGTCTTTTGTACCAAATGTGGGCAATAACAAACAAATGCAAAATACTGAGTAGCGATTGCTATGCACTGAATATAGGAGGTCTTTGACAGGTTTTAAAATAGTCTTTTATTTGCCCCATACTACATCACAAGAAAATGATCAAAAATTGCCTATTTACTATTCACTTAGAAACAACGCTAGTATTCAATTCATAATCTGTGTACTGTTCATTAGTGACCCTCACACACACTGTTTTTTTTTTTTATAAATATGGATAATAGTCTGTTAATAGTAAAATTTTTGTACAGTAAAGTTGTTCATTACAAACTTAAGAAATAAAAATTATATCAGAGCAAACAATATATTATAAATAATATGACTATACTTGGTGTCATTTCAGGTTACCATGATGAAAAATGTGCAAAATGTCATGAGTACTATTCACATGATTTTCAGAGTTTCATGTTACTACAACACACATGAAAATATATCTTCACTGCTCATCAGAGTAAGTTTATTTTGTTGAGTTCTTCATTTAATTAAAAGAACAAACATTTAAGATCCAATTCCCTTTGTAAAACATGTGATACTGAAAACTTTTCTAGGTCACAAATCAGATGGTTACAATGTGCAGATCGTACATTACTGACAACGGCAAGTGTCTCATATGGGACCAAGATGCTGATAACGTCATCAGAAAAATGCAGGTGACTGTAACACTATGATTAGTACACATCAGTGTTATTACAGAGGCATGACTGCAGCAGTACACTGTACCTGCCGTTGTTAATCTTTTTCTTTTGCAGCACTGTATCTCCTTGTACCAGGAATATAAGTCTTGTTTCCAGAAAACAAAGATGGAAACAATGGGCGCCCCTGGAAAGAGGTCTTTTGAGGCTTCAGAGACGCACATTTTTTTGAAGTTTTCCAACTTCTGCAAGCAGCTTGAAAAGGTACGGTCTATTTTAATTCCTAAAATGTGAATGTCAGTCTTGTCATAATGCTTTGCCATATAACAGTAAGCATTATTTTTTCTAGGTCACACAAATAATCACAGTGTTCAAGATGTTTGAATCACATAACAAGTCCAACATTGAGGGCATTGAGATTCTGGCCAAACAGTTCAACACTATAGCCATGAATTTTAAAAGAAAGCAGTATGATATGTTGGCTCCAAGGACTGCTGAATTTGAAACAGATTTTGTCAACTTTATGGCTCAAATCCGTTATATCGAGGTATGTATATTTGCTTACTCATTATGCCTTACACATGTGGCTACTGTTTTCCTGTGCATTGTTTAAAACAGGAAGCATCATAGGGATGAAGATGTTTTCTCAGAGATCTGCAAAGAATTTACATGTACACAAAAACACTAATCACAGACATCACTCATAAAGACATGGTCGCAATTAAAACATGAAAAAAGTACTAATGAAGGTTACCTTTGTTACCTTTTATACAGAACCAGCTGCAGACTTTTATGAATTCATGCTTCTCAAATATGAAGTCATCTGAGCGTGCCTTTCACCTGATACAGCGGTTAGTGTGTATATATAATATTTTTTCCAATGTAATAGTTGCAATGTAATATATATATATATATATATATATATGTGTGTGTGTGTGTGTGTATGTATTACACAGGAAATATTATATTAGAAATATAACATTAAATACTGTAATGATTTGTTCTTATTTTGTTTTTTATTTGTAGTTTCCAGAGGCTGAACATTCCCTGCCTTAACACACATGTTCCCCAAGTTATTTTGGGTCATATTCTTCAGCGTTATGCCTCAGAAGTAGAGTTTGTGAGAAAGGTACCTATTTTATTTTTATTCACTAATACCATTTAAAATAAAATATAAATGCACTGATTTGAATTTGTTTTACAAACTTCCTTTGCAGCTCTATGGCAACCACAAAGAGAACCCTCCACTAGCTAGAAACATGCCTCCTGTGGCTGGACGAATTGGTTGGGCCAGGCACCTCTTCAAACAAATAGAGGAACCCATGTTATACATAAAAGTAAGACTAGATTTCTGTCACCAAAATTTTTTAAAACTACTTGCACTGAAAGATTTTAATGTTGCTTCACTCTGTCATCCTAAACAGGAAAACTCGGACATCCTGATCAGTCCTCAGGGACAAAATGCCGTCAAAATGTACAATCAGACTGCAGCTTTGTTAGTAGAGTTTGAGTGTGTTTACCACCAAGCATGGATCGAGGAAGTATCGCAGCTAGATCATGGTTGGCTTAAATTAAATATGCTGATAACCTTGATGGCACACCATGTCTGATTCTGTTAATATGACTTTCCTCTCTGTGTTATTCACAACAGTCTTAAATGTCACACTGCTGGTTCGTCACCCAAAGACAGGAAAGTTAATTGTCAACTTTAATCCTAAAGTAACTGAGGTCATACGGGAGGCAAAGTGTTTGTTGAAGATGGATCTCCTGGTTCCAAAGCAAGCCTTACGTCTTCTCAAGATCAAAACAAAACTCGACGCTAATCACCACCGATTACAGGCAAGTAATAACTAAGTTTTTCACAAAATGGTTATTTACCTTAATATAAAATAACTTCTTGTCCTTTTTTTATAGACCATTTTGGAAGATTATGAGTCCACTTGTAAGAAAATACCTGACTTTTCCAGCTTGATTGCTTCAAAAATTAAAAATGTAAGTATAATACAGTAGATGGTGCATTTTGTGGAACAAATGTCTCAGCTGTTAAATATTGCTTGGCAGTGTGAATATGTTTTCCACTGTTGCCATGCTTCTTTTTTTTTTTAGTTCTGTGTGTGTTGTGTCATAACAAGCTTTAATGTCTTTAACAACTCACAAGGTTGAATCTGCTCTTCATCATGGGACAGTGCTGTTCACCTGGTCATCCTTATCCCTGGACAAGTTCTTCCAAAGAGTTGACACTGCTTTGTTTGAGCTCCAGCATCTTGTAAATAAGGTCTGTTTCTGTGTCATTCATCACAATTTTCCTTACTGTGCATTTATAATAAGCAAGAACCATATTTCCTTCTTTTTCAGGTGCTAAATATTAGCAAGTTACGCATTGATGATGTCCTTGAAGGCATCTCAAAGACGGTGCTGATTGAGCTCTCAGATGATCCAACTTCAGTTCAGCATCTGATTGACCATAATAAGGTATGGCCACTTATACCAAATCAAAACACAAATTTTAGATGTTTATCAGTCTTCTTCTCATTTTTTAATTTGCCTTTACAAATAAGTTGTGTCTTATTCACCAATTATATATCTCAACCCCTTTTTAGAATCTTTGTGAAGAGTGGGCAAAGACATTGGATTACAAATGTAGTCATGTTAAAACAGCAATCAAAGAGCTGGACACTGTTTTAAGTGCCGTTTATGAACCAAAAGGCTACAAGACTGGTGAGAAACCTGTTTCAGGTGATGTCAAGGCAGAGTTTTAAGTGTTGCATGCAAGTGAACATAGCAATTAAGTATTTAAATGTATCTTTTGTATTCCACACTTTTAACACTGCAGTCGGGAGGACCATGACCTTCACAGGAGAGAGACACAGGATTGCTCATGAGGATGAGAGAGGGACTGCAGAAAGTTCAGTGATAGATAAAAATACTGAATTTGAAAAGGTATATTTGTACACCAACTGCAAAACACTTCTGCTACTGTATGTGTAGTTCACCCACTAATGTGTTATTGATTTGCATACAAATCTTAATTTCAGGAGTTTAAGAAGCTTTATGAATCCTTCACTGCAAGGGTACTTGATTCAGTTGTCAAAACAACCAAGTTATCTCTGGAGACCTTGAAAAAGAGGATTAGTTGCACTATGTAAGCATATTTGTGTTTGTTGGTATGTGCAAAATGCAGTATCTTAAGTCAAAGAGAAAGAACTCTTTCATATTTTCATCAATATAATTCAGGAGTTCACAGCCTCAACCTAGGATAGTTCCGCTAATAAAATCTGAAGCCCAACTGGACATACCCAGCGTGGTGAGTTTCCTCTTTCAGTACATGTTCAGGGTGCAGTAGTTGCATTATAGGACAGAGAGATCTGGAATTCTTTGCCAGTTTAGTTGAACAGAAAATCTAGTTTTGATATCTGATATTTGTCTTTATCAGGTAATGATTCCAACCGTAGATGAAATCCAGCAGGCCATAAATCAACTAATTAACTCTGTGTTGGAAGTTAGCAAGAGTATTGCCTGGCAGTGGGAGTACACTCCTAATGACAGGAAGAAAACAGGTAACTCACCATCAGTATGCACATACAGAAGCAAACACACTTGATACACAATTTCAAAGAATGACAGCTCCTAAATGAATTGTATACACATTTGCAAATGTGTATACAAATTTAAAATGTGATGTGAATTAGATTTGTATATGTGTGAAAAATTACAAACAAAACTATATATTACGCTTATATACATGTGGGAACTGTATAAAACATGAAAGTAGTACTTTGCAGAAGTACCTTTAACTTGCATTCTATCTAAAGGCCACTAGATGGTGATAGTTGTGGTTGCAAATACACTTCTGGCCCTATAGAAGTCTCATGTTCCCTTTAAATACTTTCCTGCTGAATTTTGGGCTCACTCACCTGTTTTGGATCATACTGAATAAAATTAATTTGTACAGAAGTACTTGCCTATCCACACATATTTACCATTATAACAAGTAGCCCCATTAAAACTGAAAATGAGAGACATCAAAATAAATTCATTGTGGTTTTTCCAAGTCCACTGTAAAAATATATGTGTTTGCCAGGATGGAAAATATTAATTAAAAGTTATGTTATGTTATATAACTTATGTATAACTGCTAGTTTAAATTTTAAACTTTGACTGAAGTTGTCAGTTGCTAACTATTAGCGCAATCTTTGGTCGTACTTTTTACTGTTTATTTGTGTTTCTGCAGAAAAAGATCATTTATTTAACTTTGTTGCCAAACACAAGGACATCAAAACACTCGTGGACAATCTGAAAACAGTGATCAACTCTCAGGAGAGACAAGCAGCTGATGTTCTGAAACAGTTCAATTCTTTCAGAGCGATCTGGAAAGAGGACAAAAACATCAAAGTCAAAGTTAGTTGTCTTTGATTTTCTTTGACCATGACATGTTCCTTGTTGTTTTCATATAATTATATCATTATCATATCCCTTCTTTCAATTTCCCCAAAGGAATTCATGGGAAGCAACCCATCCTTGAGCCACATTAAATCTGAAATCCAACACTATGACTCAGTTGAACAAGAAATTCAAGCTATCAAGCCTGTTATTGCTTTTGGATCTGTTCAGTTAACAACAGGTAAAATTTTATTTGTGAGGACCAGGACTGACTTCCATTCTGCTACCACTAGATAATTGGATAATATTTCTTGTGTTTTATTATACATGTCACATGTAGGCGGTTATTAGTTTGAGAACTTATATAATATAAAATCCTTTATATACAGGTTCACTGAAAAAGGCCCTAACAGTTGAGACAAAAGCCTGGAAGAAACTAATTTGCAAATACATGAAGGAGAGGTACAAGAAGAAAATGATTGACACACGCATACATATAAACAACTATCTTATAAAGCTATCACATCCTGTGGCTAATCTGGAAGATGCACACCGTACTATGGGGGCCCTGTCTACGCTTCGAGATGCTGAAATAGAGACTGACATGACACTGATTTCCATTGAGGTATCAGTTGCTTAAGTGTATTGTATAACTGCAGATATCGCAAAGGACTGGCAATAGCACTACACAATAAACAAAGTGATATGAACTGCTGCAGAGTACCAGTAACAAAATTAAATAAAGCCCAGAAATTTTTAGTGAAAGACATTTTGAAGATGTCATTTTAACTGCATCTAACTATCTACTGTTAGTACTGTTATTTATAAATGAGAGGCCTGTGTGTTCAGAGTGAGCTAAAGGTTGAACATTTAAATATAATAATGTATTTACAGGAAGCATGTGAAATTTTGACAAAATATGAAGCAGAAGGGACCAAAAGAGAAGCAGAAGGAGTGTACAATCTGAGAGGTTTCTTCACAATGCTCCAGTCTAAAGCTGCAAGTATTATCATGGCATTAATGCCTATTTTGTTTGATGGTTTTTTTTCTTAATAAATGTGATCTTGTGTGATATAAATGTGATAAGCTGTGATCTTGATTTTATTTTTGATATTGACTTTTGCAGAGATCAGTGCAATATGAGCTTGTTTGTATGCAACCCAAGTTCAAACAAGACCTTCTTGAGAGCATTGCTATCTTCCAAAAAGATGTTGACACTTTTATGGAACAGTTTGATTCTGTGAGTGATCGTAAAAACTGTGTGTGGGTAGTTTTCAATAAATCAGCGTATTCATATTAACCAATTCTTCATTTCATGTCTTGTATTTCAGGAAGGCCCCTTGGTTGAAGGATTAGCTCCACAAGAAGCCAGCCGCAGGCTTCAGATCTATCAGGTGACGTTGTTAATTTGTTTAACAGTTTTTCAGTGTGTGAAAATCTTGAATCATTCATACAAGTTAGAAGTAAATGTTTACTAGATAAGAGAGAGTTGATAGAGAAAGAAAAAAATCAAAATCACATTTAACAAACAGTCTTGCAGGATTTAATTATATGTTTTGTATGCAGGCTAGATTTGAAGAGCTTTGGAGAAACTTCACCACATATACTTCTGGACAGCAGCTTCTTGGCTTACCAGTTACAGAATACAACTGTCTACACAAGAAAAAGTACATCAGCAAAAAAATCAAACCTTGTTCTGTGCTAGGATAACTTTTGTCTCTCTATTAATACTATGCTAAGTGTTAACATCTATCACATTGTAAATTATATTCAAACATTATGCTTCCTTTAGAAAAGAGCTTGATCTGCTTCAAAAACTCTATGGCCTATATGATGCAGTGATGAGCAAGATTAATGGGTACTACAAGATTCTGTGGATACAAGTGGATATTGAAAAGATCAATGGCGAACTTTTGGATTTTCAGAACAGGTTGAGTACATCTGTAATTATAACTTACGGAGCTTTTTTTGTTTTTTTAAAAAAGTATTCATTGAAAAAAATGTTTATTATCCATTTTTTTGGAAGGTGTCGGAAGCTACCCAAAGCACTAAAGGACTGGCAAGCCTTTCTTGATCTAAAAAAGACCATTGATGATTTTAATGATTCATGTCTTCTTCTTGAAATGATGGCAAACAAGTCTATGAAACGGAGACACTGGGACTGTATTGCACATGTGACTGGACACCATTTTGAGGTGGAGTCCAGTACGTTTACACTTGAGAACATCGTGGAGGCGCCTTTGTTGACGTACAAGGATGACATTGAGGTGTGCTGGCAGATTTGACATTTATAACCTACTTCAATTTCAAGTTTTCAGATTTTATTTGCTCATGTGTATGCACCCTCCCAAGTTTGGCTTTTTGTATTTGTAGGACATTTGCATATCAGCTGTAAAGGAGAATGATATTGAGGCCAAATTATCACAAATAAAAGAGCTATGGTCTGCCCAGACCCTGAGCTTGATGACATTTAAGAGTAGAGGAGAACTGATGCTGAAAGGGGCAGAAACATCAGAGATTCTCACCAACTTGGAGGACAGTTTGATGGTGCTAAGTTCACTGCTGAGCAACAGGTAGAACAGAATAAACCCCGGCTTAAAATTTTAGTAATAGATTTTATAAACTTGATCCCCAAGGAACCTTGATTCTTTGGAGTGATAAAAGGGAAAAACTGCAAGACCTACCTAACTGTAACAAATCATTCAGCCCAGAAACATTAGTAGTGACAAAGATTAGCTTAGGTGTGATCATTCAAGACATGAAATAGCCATACATATTCCCATTTCTGCAGTGTCTTTAAGAACTTATACCTTTGTCTGCTTTGTACAGGTACAATACCTTCTACAAAGCAGAGATCCAGGATTGGGTCTTCAAGCTTTCAACATCATCTGAGATCATTGAACAGTGGGTTATAGTGCAAAACTTGTGGGTCTATTTGGAGACTGTGTTTGTTGGGGGCGACATTGCCAAAGATCTGCCACAGGTACAGTTCATTAATTCTGCCCTGTGACCTGAAAATAACAATTTTGAAAGCATCCTTAGTTGAATGCCAACATATAAATTTTTCCACTTGCAGGAAGCAAATCAATTTCAGAATATTGACAAGTCTTGGACTAAGATCATGCGGCGAGCACAAAAGGTCCCAAATGTGGTGGAGTGCTGGTTAGGTGATCCATCTCTGGGAGAAAACCTTCTGGATCTTCGGAAACAATTAGAGTCCTGTCAGAAATCTCTTGCAGGGTAATTTTTTAGCAACATCCTTGTTTTAGTTTGTGTCTTTTTGTTGGTTGCAACAGTGGAGGGTAAAAAGAAAATCAGAAAAGCAGTTCAGTCTTTTTTTTAAAAAAAAAATTTACATGAGGCTATTTAGCCATTTAGTTATTTAGCTTTTTACTCAAGCACTTTTTATCCAGTGTAATTACTGCAGGTTTTATTCTTTGTCTCCTTTCTTTTTCCTTTTTTTCCTTGTATCACCCACAGATGCTTTGCACTAAAAACAAAAGCGTTGAATTAAAGGGCCCATAATTATAACAATACTTCTGTGGACGATGTGTACACTACAGATGATATGATCTTGTTTCACAGGTATCTAGAGAAGAAGAGACTCTTGTTTCCACGGTTCTTCTTTGTGTCTGATCCTGCTCTTTTGGAAATCCTTGGACAAGCCAGTGATTCTCACAAAATTCAGGTCAGAACATTCACTGCCACTGTAAGAAAGTAAAATTTAAAAAAAATAAAGTGTAAAAAAATGTAATCATAATACTGGTGCAAGAGGCCTAATTTGTTGGTCTGCGTAGATATGTTAAAAACTCATGTCAGCAAATAAAAAATACAGTTTAAATTTGGTATTGTCATGGGCAAAGAATGAGAGGATCAGGATAGAAATATTAAGAAAAGGATTTGTGTATTGAAGTCTGATTTCTTGGGTTTTGTTTATTTGTTTTTTCTTTTTTGTTTTCTTTTGTGTTTTTGTTTTTGGGCAAAATAGCAAAAATAACTGTAGATGCATTTGTTTTTCAGGCACATCTCCTTGGAGTGTTTGACAATGTAAAAGAAGCTGAGTTTCACACAACAGAATATGACAAGATCATAGCTGTTATTTCACAAGAAGGGGAGAAACTGCCGGTATTTAATGCTATTTGTGTTTGCAGTTTAGAACTGTAAATTTAGGAATGCAACTGTCAGAGTTTTTCACTCCAACCCCGCTGGATAAACAGACTCACTCAGGAACGAGATCACACAGAGCTCAAGTTTTTACACTCGCGAGAGGGAAGCAAGGATCTCCAACCCACCTCAACCTGCTTCTCTCTGCGAGTTGGTTTTATTGTTTGTATAAATGAATATTCATAAAGCATTTGCAAAGCGTACTTCCCTATTGGCCAGGGCATAATGCCATATATAGTATGCAGGAAATGTTGGCCGTGTTAGTATTAGTGAGACAGAATGAGCTATGTACAAAGTTATCAGTGTGTGTGTGTGTAAGTGATTGTGCAATCGCTACAGCCGCACACTGTCTCATAACATATTTTTCAGCAATGGGAGTAACAACTTATAATATGCACAGCAGTACTTCAACCTTCAACAATGGCAACTTTAA
>VVHJ01061621.1:0-12851 GCA_015107715.1 Tylochromis polylepis | reverse complement strand
TTTGGCCCGACACTCGTAATATAAACGAGGCAACTCAACTTGTGTGAAGTGTTTTCGGCCGGGCATTGTGTACCTGGAGCAGAGTATTTTTACTAATGCACGAAACCCCTGTTTCTCAACAATGTAAAAAGGGACCATATCTTTGCAGATATAAGTTGTAATGGCCGCTGTTATCTCCTTCCATCTTCGCGAGTCTTTGTTATATGGCGTGCCATGAGCAAAAGCCTGTTCTATCGTTTGACTCTGTGGTTTATTTTGAACACCTGGTGGCTCTTTTTTGCTTCTCATCTGTAAACTCTCTCCATACTCTTTCACGTGATTCTTGTGTAGGTGGTAGAAGAGGTTTGTCGTGTTTGAGTCTGTGGTGGCGACCGGTTTGCGGCATAATTTGCAAAGTACAGTTTTCTGGTCCGTGTCAGATATTTCATAACCAAACCATGTCCATGCTACAGAGGTAGCCCCTCGTTTAGGAATAAGGTCCTCGATTTGTTTTGACTGGTCCTTCTGTTTGGAGTGACCTGGTCCTGCCTCATCTTCACTGGCCATGCTGGTATTCTCTGTCTGCATCCACGTGGTGACCATCCAAACGATGAAAAAATATTGCCATAAACAGTGTATTTTGTGACACCATGAAACAAACGATAGCGTATAATATGAAACGACAGACGTTTTAATTTCGTCATCCGATCATATCGCACAGCCCTAATCCAAAAGTCTTTTTCCATGGCCTCTCCGAACTCCTCCCACACCCAAGTTTTTGCTTCAGCCACTGCTCGAGCCGCATTCTGCTTGGCCTGTTGGTAGCGATCAGCTGCCTCCGAAGTCCCACAGGCTAACCAAGCCCAATAGGACTCCTCCTTCAGCCTGGTGGCTGCCCCTCTCTTTACCCGAGTGTCCAGAATATATGGCCACAGGTCTGGTGATACAATTACAAAATCGATCATCGACCTGTGACCTAGAGTGTCATGGTGCCAAGTGCACTTATGGACACACTTATAGTCAAATATGGTGTTTGTTATGGACAAACTGTGATTTGCACAGAAGTCCAGCAAAACACCACTCGGGTTCAGATCCGTGAATCACTATCTTATCGTGGTGCTGGCCTTAATCCATGGGGCCGGGCCACATGGATTAAGGCCGGCCGGCTACCAAGACTACGGATATGGAACGTCACCTCTCTGATGGAGAAGGAGCTTGAGTTAGTGTGTGAGGTTGAGAGGTACCAGCTAGATATAGTCGGGCTCACCTTAATGCACGGCTTGGGCTCTGGAACCAGTCTCCTGGAGAGGGGCTGGACTCTGTCTCAGTCTGGAGTTGCCCTTGGTGAGAGGCGGCATGCTGGGGTGAATATCCTAGTATCCCCTCTGCTCGCTGCCTGTCCGCTGGGGTTTCTCCAGGTGGATGAGAGGGTTTGTTCCCTGCGCTTTCGGGTCGGGGAATGGGTCCAGACTGTCATCTGCACTTATGCACCAAACTACAGTTCAGAGTACCCAGCCTTCTTGGAGTCCCTGGGCAGGGTGCTTGAGGGTGCGCCACCTGGGGACTCTGTTGTCCTACTGGGAGACTTCAACGCTCGTGGGCAATGACAGTGAGACCTGGAGAGTCGTGATTGGGAGGAATGGCCTCCCGGATCTGATCTGAATTCTGATCTGACCCTACTGTCTGAAAGTCACAGCAAAAATTAAGACTCGTCAGACCAGCGAATATTTTTTTAATCTTCTATTGCCCAATTTTGGTGAATCCATGTGAATTCAAGCCTCAGTTTCCTGTTCTTGGCTGACAGAAGTTGGACCCGGTGTGGTCTTCTGCTGCTGTAGCCCATCTGCTTCAAAGCTCCATGTGTGCACTCAGAGAAGCTCTTCTGCATACCTTTGTTGTAATCTGTGGTTATTTAAGTTACTGTTGCCTGCCTATCATCTTAAGGCAGTCTGACTATTCTACTCTGACCTCTGGCATCAATGAGGCATTTCCACCCAGAGAACTGCTGTGTACTGGATACACAGTACCGGAGGGTTTTACCATTCTCTGTAAACCCTAGAGATAGTCATGTGGGAAAATCCCAGTAGATCAGCAGTTTCTGAGATACTCAGACCAGTCTGCCTGGCACCAACAACCATGCCCCATTAAAAGTCACTTTAATCAGCTTCCTTCTCCATTCTGATACTCTGTTTCAACTTCAGCAGGTCGTCTTGACCATGTCTACATATCTGATTGAATCGAGTTGCTCCCATGTGATTGGCTGATTAGACATTTGTTTTAACGAACAGCTGAACACAGTACAATGGAAAATTCTGACCTGACATGGCCTGGTATAACACAGAAAGCCTTTGGATCAGCAACGTGATTCGTCCTTATGTGGGAGCCAAGAACAATAAAATTTCATCCATATAATAGTTAGTGAGATATTTTAGTCAGAACAAAAATGGTGGACTGACATTTTCATTTTTCCCCATCTACAATGTAATGACAGCTGGTTGCTAGTCAACAAGTCTTCAGATTACACGATTATTTTGCCTCCGAGTTGAGGAGTTTTATTTAGCGTCCAGCCGCTTCATGATGCTGACATTTTTTTTCTCCCGTTGTCGCTACAAGTCACTGAATTTCAGTGACATTCTGTGGTCTCTGGTTGCCACATGCCTGCCAGTCTCTTCCTGTGTGGGCGTCCCTTTAGACTCTCACCACAAGCATGGCTAAAAAGGTCACATGCCAAGCAGCGGGGTATTTGCTACTAGAAGCCTAAATTAACATTTCTAACACAACATGGCATTTATATATTTCCTCATAAAACAATTCAGAGAAAAAAAGAATCAAATAAACTGCAGTGGAAAAAGGGTATGCAGAACTGTGAGATAGGTCTCTATGCTTTTGACAGTAATCCCACTAATCAGACTGCTGGGGTGATAGAGCTCGTGCATTTCCCTTCTGAAGTGGAATGCTTGACAAGATAATGCACTCAGACAAAAACATCTCTGCTATTATCTGTGCAACTAAATATCACTGATTTGTGTTTGAAAAGTGGTTATAGATGAGAAAAAAAAAGAAAAAATATAATGTCTGCTCAATTTTTTAAAATTTGTTTTAATGAAACACTTTCTAAAGATGTTAGCTTTAATGACAAGAAACAGAGTGAGATCCTATTTTTAGTGACAGTGTGGGCTTTCTCAGTTAGATACACAGCGGGTTAAATTATTTAAAATCTTTACTGCAAATAATAGCTCACAATTTACATAGTACTAATCTTTGAAATAAAAATCCATTAGACAGGTTTCTTGCCTTAAAGCATGCTCTGTGAAAACTCATTAGCAGCATTTTATCATCTAATCTATCATCAGCCTGCGACTGGTGGGACTGATGAGTAGTGAACATGAATTATGCAGACTATAGTTGGGAAATCTGCTCACTCAGATCATCATCTGATGTACTGGAGCTCAGCTAATGGCATATACTGGCTTAACTGATCCTCTAAATCACTGTGTGCTTATACATGAACCCTAGTAAGTGCAAAGAGAACTAAGAGTGCTTCTACTTTTAGCAAAAGAAATCCCAAACCACAACAGAAATCTTAGGGTTTGAATTAATTTCGGTTTTAAGTGTATTTATGAGCCCTGACATGTAAATCAAGAAATTCTGCTGGTGTAGTGTTTTGTTTTTCTTTGTTAGGAATGCTTACATTATACTCACATATGACACCGTTTTGAGTTATGTGTATGTGTGTCACTCATAAGTCATATTTGGAATGCATTAAAAAGATTTTACTAATAAAATATAAGTATTTTATCAGCTTGACAGATGTTGACAATGATGTCATTAAAATTCATCAGGGTATGTACCCATAAATGGGTACATATTAGGAAACATATGCACTATATACAAGACTAAATATATGTACTATTCTTGCTCCATTTGCCTCTTTCTGGGTGGATGATGTTTTTTAGCGCAACAATAAATAGGACACTGCTGGAAAAGGTTGTGTACTTTATGCTAATACAACCTTTACCTAAAGATGTCATGTTAATGAATCAGGTCTCTACACTGAAGTAACCAGTGCATTGAATTCAGCCAGTCTACAGACATATTTGTAATGGTTTACTGCCAGGACTGCATTATCCAAAGCCAAGTACACTGAGTTTTGACAAAACATGTTGCTGTTGACTTTTTAAACTTTAATTTATAAACAGTTTTAGCACTGCCAGTGTTGTACTGTCTCAGGGTTGAGTGACATGATTGACACCTGATCATAGACAAGGACAGCTGCATGGCTACATCTGGTATTAAAATATAACTAGCTTATTTTTGTTTGTAAAAAAAAACCTTTGAGGGCTTCACACGCAAATTACAGTGCAATGGAAAAGTATTTTAGGCATGAACAAAGTCTAGAATTTGATTAGGTCACTCATAATTTTGATTTTGTTTTTGCCAGTGTGTTTTGCATCATTGTCCTGCTGCATAACGTCCTAAAAAGCTCCACTTGAGCTTCACGCCATGAACTAATGGACAGACGTTCTCCTTCAGGATTTTCTGGCAGAGAGCAGAATTCACGGATCCATCAATGACAGCAAGTCGTCTAGGTCCTGAAACAACAAAGCAGCCCCAGATTATCACACTGCTGCCACCATCTTTGTCTGGTGCTATGATGGTCTTTTTATGAAATGCTGTGTTAGTTCTATGCAGATGTAACAGGACTCAAACCTTGTAATAGGTTCAGTTTTTGTCTCATCAGTCCACAGAATATTTTTCCAGAAGTTTTGGAAATCAACCTTGTGCTTTTTGGCTCCTCCTGGATGAGTCATCGATGAGCTCTTGGAGTGCCGTTGCTGGCAATGTAAGTCTTTCTAGACTGAGAGATGTCAGTGACTTTGCTTCTCAGATGTTCTTAAGTTTCTTTATTCGTGCTGATTTTTGAGATCTTTTAGCCAACTTCACTTTGTCAAGTAAATTCTTGATTTAACAAGAGGGCAGTTCCATTTTCGCATAGGGTGAGGTATATTTTGATAGCTTTTTGGTCCTTAATGAATAAAATCCTAATTTAAAAAGTCATTTTTTTAATCTACTCAGGCCATCTTTGATCTGAAACATGTAAACACAAATTAAATGCCAACTCACATTGTGTTTCATTTGATCTGTTTAATTTAAACAACATGGTTTTTTAAAAATCTGGGACTCCAATATTTTAGTCTTGGAACTAAAGAAGCTTCTTCAGTTGCCTTCAAGAAACTTAAAGAAGTCCAGTCACTTTTCTTTGCAAGGTCCTTAGATAACACTGTATATTGTAAAACTATATTACTAGTACTTATTTCTGGATCCTAACACAGCTCTGACTGCTCAATCAGTCACTAATTCATCATCTTATTTATCACATTCAGATCCTGGGAATCCTGTGTAAATTGCGCTTCACTAATCCTGGTCTTCAGCCCTTTATTGACACTCCATTCTTCCCTAATGTCAGAGAGGGACTATGCTTCCTCTTCCTCCTCACTGCTATCTCTCTGGGTCACGGGTTCCTGAGTCTTAATGAGCCATTGAGAGATAATTGCTCCTTCAGGACAGTGTTAACTGACATCAGTGTCTCCTGGATGACATTCAGTCAAGCGCCTGTCAGGTTCAATATAACCAAAGGGTATATTCACAGCCAGAGTTTGAACCTAATGACTCCCGAGTCCACCAACTTCAGATTGAGCTATGATCCGAACTGCAAAGCACAGCAATACAAATTGCATATTCTGACAGTTTGTTCAAAGCCACAGGGCTTGAGAACTCAACAGAAAGACACCAGAGATTTTGTTAAGGATGCTTGTTGTCTTCTGTTTTCTTCTTCTCACACTGATCACACAGCTATGCAGCAAAAAAGAAGATATGATCCATTACAAAACGCACTTATAAAATGCAATACTAAACCAAAGTACGCAGTCTTACTTGGCTTCAGCTCAGTCTCCTCCAGTCACAGCATTTTGAACTGATGCAGCAGGGACATCCTTTAGTGCCAAGGGCAAGTGTGTGTGACTTCTAAGACACAGGAAAGGTCTGTACTGCTACTGTGTGACGTGATGCAAAGGGACGGCCTGTACTCAGGGTACGTGCTGTGTCCTCTTCCATGCTGCCAGTGGCTTTGACCTCAACAGATGACAATGGGCAGCCACAGTGGGTGATTAGAAAGTGCTGCACATGTCAGTTTTCCGCTTGCTAAAGGACTAAAGACTGACTACATTTAACGTGGCGCAAATAGATCATTTTATTTTAATAAGGTAGAGGAAAAATAAAATTATTATTATGCATCATTTTTGTATTTTTTTTTTACTAATGAAAAGAGTGGCCATTCTTCATTTCATAAAAATGTATAAAAATTTGATATGTATAAAATTTTAAAGTGCTTTAATTCCACAGCTATTCACTGGTAACAACAGAAACACGTATGTTAGACAGACAGGGGTTCATGACTTTCACGTGGTTGACGGTAGGTAGCAGTGGCCGCAGTGACTCCAGAAATGCTCGCAAAAGTATGGGACGAGTTTGACTATCATATGGACATATGTCCAGAGGGGGACATATTGACCACTTGTAATAAAATAAATACATTTTCGTTATATAGGGTGTCTCAAAAAAGAACCACACTATTTCAAAAGGGTAAGTTAAGGGTAATCTTTAACCTTACAGTGGTGGACAATTAGAGGTCAGGAGGCAATTAAATTAATCAGTGCAACACTCCAGACACAAATGATAATCCAATTAAATGCCTCCGTCTCATTCCACCTTCACACTGGAGCGTCATTTAAAACAAACTCTTACCCAAATTAACTAAATATTGTCCTAAAAGTGGTTCTTTATCCACAGTGACTTACCATCCACACTCCACATGCAGTTTCAGTTGGCTGTCAGCACACAAATAATTCATCACTCTCTTTCAAACTTTAACCACACCTAATGTGTGTAAAAGTGCCAACCGGCTGCGATGTTACCTTATTTAAATTCCAACAGGCAGCTCTGACGCATTGCCACATGCTGGCGTACAGACACTGTCCTCTGTCCAGTTTGCCTGCTTAAGTAGCATCTGGACATCAGCAGCCGCTCTTACTGCCTGCACCGTTTCCTCACTGGTGCGTTCACATGTTTTCACAGCCTGATCTCTGTGGTGTTTCTCAGACACAAACTGCTTCTGTCATCAGGTGCCGAAATCCAGCTGGATTCTGCTCTGACGGTGTCACTCTGCCTTTTCTTCTCTCTCTCACAGGCAACAACAACAAGAGAAAAAACGCACAATGCAGGGGCTCCTGCTAACAATGTGTCACAATCGATGTCTTTCAAAATGACGAGCTGATGGCTTGTTTGTCATCAAAAGTCACCGCGGTTGACGCGCAGGGTATTGTGATGTGGAAAATGCTGAATTTTTTTTTTTTTTTAAATCCTTCACTGTTTGCACAGAAGCCACAATCAGAAGTTTTAGCCCAGCAGTTATGAGAAGCCAACAATCCCAAGCACTTATTTGAGACAAGCCGCCACTTAAAACTGCCATTTTGTGCTCGAGTTGAGAAACAAAATGCATTTAAAGCAACCAGAGACAATCATTAAAGCCCCAATCCAACAGATTTATGTTCAGCATTCAATAATTTATGTAGAACATGTCCAACAGAGCAGAAGAAACTAAGAACATCTTGCTGGCTGTGAAATTAATCAGTCATGTTTAATGAACGCTGGCACTAAGTAGGAATTTTGGATGAAACATAACCAGCATGCTACCATTTATTGCAGTGGGAAGCTCACAGGCAAAGTAGCAGAGAGGAGGGAGCGTTCAAGACGATGCTTGACACATTTGTGTTACAGCAGGGCTGCAGGCTGCAAGGCAGTCTGTCACCGATGGTGTGACAAGGTTTGCTGCTCTGACCCTTCACTCAGCACTCAAAACCTCCTGTACTTCACACTACACTGCATATTCAATATGGTCGAAAGACTTTTTGAAAAACCAATAACTAAGAATAATGATGTAAATTTAGCTCAATTATTAAAGAATTTGTTTGTTGCATGTTCATTTATCTTTGTCAAGTCATAATTAGCTGACCTCTGTGGATGAAACTCAATGAAAAATGGTTTAATTTTTATATTTTTTAAATAACTATATAATCTTATAAGATAGCTGAAGTGTGCTCAAGAGAAAACCTATCCTAGACCTTTAATTAGATCTTAGTATAGTTCTCAGTTCTACCTGCAACAAATGATTGCCATGCCTCTTTTAACTAAGACAGTCATAGCCAGAGGCAGTTTGATTGCTGTTGCCAGTCTGCCCTTATCCCCAACCCATTTTCACTTTTTTGAACACCTTATGGAATTTGTTTCACATTACACACCAAAGGATGAACTTTGGACCCAAGGATGAGCACTGATTAGCATCTCAAGGTCACTGTGACCTCCCAAAACACATTGGGACTGTAACTCAAGAATTAATATGCTACTTATTACAAGATTTCATGCAAATGTCTAACAGGATACAACAATGAAGTGAGGACATTTTATAACCAAAGGGTCAAAGGTCTACTTTCTGTGTTATCATAATGTCCCTACAAACACATTTTCTGCACATTATTAAGCTCCATAACTCAGGAACGGACTGGGACAATATTTAACTTTGGTTAGATGTTGCAGTAATCTGTATTGTGGTGCAATCTCTATAAAATCCCTGCAGTCTTCACTACTGACTGATGGCTGAATGTTGATTTTGATTTTACAAAGTACAAAGTTGCAGTATTGGTCTATCAGCTGATTTATTTGTTTATTATCTATAACTACATACATACACGTGATGCGATCACAGTTTATGAAGTGTGTAGGAACCTATTTTACAAATTAGCAAGTAGCTTACCTTATTTATGTATTTATTTATAGGATAGCTTCTCATTTTCAGACCATTCTCTGTAAACCAAGTCACTTAAAATCACCTTTATTCCCCAATCAGATGCTCATTTTGAACTTCAGCAGGTTGTCTTGACTACATGCACTGAGTTGCTGCCATGTGATTGGCTGACTACATATTTGCATGTATGCAAAGTTGAGCAGGTGTATCTAATGAAGTGGTAGTTGAGGGTAGATGGCTGTAAAAATCCAGCTAGGTGGAAAAACTTGCGAAGCTGTTATGCTAGCCTTCTCAATTAATCTGTCAATTATTGTACATATTACTGGATTAAGCGAATCCAGTGGTGAAAATGCTGAAAATAAAGAGTCCTAAGATCCCAAAGTGAATGTTTCAATGTTTCCAACAGTACAAAACTTTAATATATTTAACTCAAAAACAAGAACAGCAGCTATTTAGCCAGTTTAACTTGTTTAAACGGGTAATGAAGAAATACTGGCTCTAAGTAGCCAGTTATGTTGGTATGGGGCAACTGGCAGCATTAGCCCCAAATCACACAGGAAGAAGTAGAAGTGACAGGACTGTGCTTGTGTTTCTCATTATGTGACAGCTGAGACTCAGCAGCATAATAAAACAGCTTGTAACTGTACAGCTATCGCGCTTAGATTTGGCAGCAGGACAAACAAAAGCGCCCGAGCAATAAAACAACAAGTCCACTAGCTTGCTGCGAGCAGCCAGAGGCACACACTGCCCTCCTTTCTTACTCCCTCACTGACAGATGATGATGCCGCTACGCCACATGAAAAAATAAAAATAAAAAATCTTTGCAACACTGTAACCGTTCCCAAACATTTGTATCATCTCACTCACTTTCGTGTTTTGAAGTTCCCCATGTGTGCCGCGGAACTCCCGGGCTTTTGATAATCGCTCTGCCGGCAGATTTCAGGGCATCCATCACGAGGTGTGTCTGCTCTCCGGCAGGTGGATTCCCCAGTCACCGGACCACAGGGAGGAAAAGACGGAACAGCCTGCGCTCGACGGCGGATACGCCAGAAAGGAAAAAGGCGAGGGAGATAGGACACAGATTCAAGTTGCAGCCCCGAGCCTCTCCTCCTCGCTCTCTCTCTCTGTACCTCTCTCTCTCTTTCCCAAGTGATAATGTGAGCGGCTGAGGGCACACACGAGTCCACTGCACCGTTTCCAAAGTTGAGGGCGTGTCCTTCTAACCTTCACGAGCTTCCTTCAGTGACAGGGAGTGACCTTAATGAAAAAAGTCATTACAGTCTAATGTGTGTACCGAGGACTTACACTCACTAATGAGTTTATGCCTAATGAGCTCACAACTGCACTTTCTGTCTCATAGGATTTCTTGCGGGTTATTGATCTGTGGTGGGCGCATTCTTGTCATGGTTTCTTTTTCTTTTCGTTTTAATTTTTTTTTAAAATTATTAAATAACGTTATTTTAGCTCTTTACCATGTTTAATATTTTAACCTTGACTAGAAACAACCCTATAGTTTTGTTTAAGGGTGGAGATAAAATCATTATATACTGCTGACCATTTTTTGCCATCTTTTTTTAAACGTTTTTTTCCCCACATGTCCGTCTATATTTCTTGCTAATAAACAAATAACGAAACAAAGTGACAAAAGTAGGCAAAAGTCGAAATAATAAATAATTTTTTTGTATTTTGGCGCCATCTTTTGATTGTAGCTCGAAATTGCAATTTTCTTGTAATTGCTGTGACATCCTCACCTATTCGACAACATTTAGTAAGATTTTAAATAGAATAAAGTATAAATAAAATTTGGATGGCACGGAGAAAGTGCTTCCGTTTTAAAAGATCTCAGTGCAAAAGGATAAAAATACTGCACTCTAAATGTAAAATGAAAACGAA
Organism: Tylochromis polylepis; assembly: GCA_015107715.1. NCBI lineage: Eukaryota > Metazoa > Chordata > Actinopteri > Cichliformes > Cichlidae > Tylochromis > Tylochromis polylepis. Next base: position 2,119 of record VVHJ01061621.1, on the reverse strand, counting down.
ATATATAAAATTAAAGGTATATTTATTTAACAAACCTGAATGTATAACAACCACGTAAATTTTAATTAACCAGATTCCATTGAATTTAACATTTTACTTTGTACGTATATAACAAAATTACATGAAATTTGCTTGTAATTTAAAGTAATTTAATGTCAGCATATTGGGCATTTTTTAAAGAAGGAGCTAAACTCCACTGGTGTACCTTTAACATAACCAAATCCCTTTCTATGTTGTTTTCTGCCCAGGTTTCATATATTTCCCAATACCAAATAACAATCATAACATTTACAAACATGTGTTTCATATATGATTATCAATATTACTACACAGGGGTCTACAGCATCGGCATGAATGTCATGGTAGTTTGGAGAATTTAATGATTTTTTTTTAAACTGTTCTTTTTCCATGATGGGATGGTTGTACATCATATATCTTAAATGGCTTAAGAAACAAAAACTGGGTACACAAGTTTGAATTGCTTTCAGATTTTCTCTAATCCACACAGGATCAGAAGTATACATACAGGTTTAAATACAATGAGCACATATTTTTAGTGGTCATCAACAAAAGCCTAGCTGGATATTTGATCACTCTTCTTGGCAGAATTTCATTTAAATTTTTTGGTTTCCTAGCATGGACCAAGCTTTTAAGCGTGGTGGACAAATTTTCAATAGGGCTGAAAGCCGAGGCTTTCAGAAGGCCATTCCAGAAGTAACGTTAGCCTGCTTTATCCATTCAAAAACCAATTCTGACGTGTGTTTGGGATCACTGTCCTATTGAAACACCCAATTGTATCCAAGTTTTAACTGTTTAGCTGTTAATTTGAGGTGATGTTAAAGAATTTGGAAGTAGTCCCCCTTCCTAATTATTCCATCCACTGTGCAATGGACCAATACCACTGGCAGCAAAACAGCCCCAGAGCATGATGCTACCACCACCATGCTTGACAGTTGGTACAGTGTTCTTAGGTTTAAAAGCTTCACCTTTACACCTCAAATATACTTCTGGTCATTGTTGCCAAATAGTTCAACCTTTGTCTTGTCTGACCAGAGAACTTCTCTCTAGAAGGCATTTGGCTTGTTCATTTCATTTGAGCTTTAAAGTATTGATTTTGGAGCAGCTTCTTTCTTGGTGAGCACCTTCTCAGTCCATAATGATGTAAAACCTGCTTCACAATGGACAGTGACACCAGCATTCCAGCAGTTTCCAGTTCATGGCAGACTTGAGCCTTTGTGGTTCCTGGGTTGTTTCTCACCAACCTAACTAATTTCCTCTCATCTGAGGGTGGCAGTTTGGGTCTTCTTCCAGACTTTGGCAAAGTGGTGGTAGGTCCAAATAACTTGTACTTACAAACAATTGTTTGAACTGATGATCTTGCAATCTGTAGTTGTTTCAAAATGGCTCCAAGAGACCTTCATGACTTGTGTAAATATTAATTTTTCTGAGTATTGTTCAAACAAACCCTTTTTATGCTGGCAAAGAGAAACAAAGACTAATGGGACCTAATAGGACTTGGCCCTGTCAAGTTAAAAGACACAGAAGACCCTTCACCACCACTTATTAAAAAAATAAGTGAGTGTACAGTGGGATGCAAAAGTTTGGGCAACCTTGTTAACAGTCATTTTCCTGTATAAATTGTTGGTTGTTACGATAAAAAATGTCAGTTAAATATATCATATAGGAGACACACACAGTGATATTTGAGAAGTGAAATGAAGTTTATTGGATTTACAGAAAGTGTGCAATAATTGTTTAAACAAAATCAGGCAGGTGCATAAATTTGGGCATCACAAAAAAAGAAATGAAATCAATATTTAGTAGATCCGCCTTTTGCAGAAATTACAGCCTCTAAATGCTTCCTGTAGGTTCCAATGAGAGTCTGGATTGTGGTTGAAGGTATTTTGGACCATTCCTCTTTACAAAACATCTCTAGTTCATTCAGGTTTGATGGCTTCCGAGCATGGACAGCTCTCTTTAACTCACACCACAGATTTTCAATGATATTCAGGTCTGGGGACTGAGATGGCCATTCCAGAACGTTGTACTTGTTCCTCTGCATGAATGCCTTAGTGGATTTTGAGCAGTGTTTTGGGTCGTTGTCTTGTTGAAAGATCCA
>VVHJ01061619.1:0-15820 GCA_015107715.1 Tylochromis polylepis | reverse complement strand
CACGTGTACCAACACACACACACACACACACACACACACACACACGCACACACGCAGACAGATTTTCCGCAGCTTGTTGGCAGCTTTTACTGCCTTCATTAATCAAGACGAAGCTGTTTTCTTAGCAGACGCTCTTTAATACAGAGGCTACTGAGATTGATTTAACAAGGTAGGAAGCCTGTTTGCTTTAGTGTATTTAGTAATCCAGTCTGGATTTTCTCGTATTGTGCAAAAACACACAAACACCATGATCCAGATTTGTTTTGACATTTTACTGTAGACCCAACCTGAACTAAACATTTTTCTCATGATCGCAACTTCAACATTTTATTTTCACAACATAACACACGCACATTTATTAAAGTGCGGCAATTCTGCTTACTTCTAACTACATATTATTATTTATACTTGGACTCTACAAGAGCAGATCTGAATGATTCATAGTTCAAAATAATCCTTATTTATCTTATACCAGGCACTGATCCGGCCTCACAGCTCATCCAGCTATTTTAGCTCCTCTTCCTTTAACGCTGCTTCCTACTCCTTAACTGCCCCTCACAAACACTCTGTTGTGCTCGATACTGTGCTAATGCGACTATGTGAGGATATCCACTATTTATGACATCATACAGACCCAAGAGTAAAACAGTCTAACGGTATTTAGAGCTCTCTGCAGCCTGAGATTTTGGCTCACAGGGATTATTTGTACATGAATGGACTTGAATATTTAAAACCACGTTTAATATTAGCATCCACCACTGGAACTTTTTATATATTTATGAAAAATATATAGAAAAAGTTTTTCACTTTTACAGTACCACTAAGATTTTTTAAAACTTTATTTTCTAAACATTTGTGTCCCATAGATGCTTTATCCTACAGGCTGTCATCTTCGTGGTAGACAAAATACAAGAAATCCTCTTCACAAACAACAGACAGAAAAGGTAAAAGACTCCTCTTTACTCAGTATACACTCATTACATAATGGAGAATATGGTTGTGGTGCTATTGGTATCCTTGAATGGTTTACACAATTTGAACTGAGGGTTTGTGCTTTTGAATGATGTATAATTAGATTCAAATGGGCTACTGCCATTCAAAATACAACAGCAACAGTTTCAGACTGCCTGGCTGAGTGTTGAGGGGTTATAACCACAACTGACCACAAAGTTCCAAATAATGAAATCATTGTGTCAGCTGTGCCTGGAATCCCTCCATGCTTGCTATACACTGGGCAGCCTGTCATTTTTTTTTTGTGTGTCTCAATTCTGAGTGTGTAAATACATCCATGACATAGTACGTGAACAAATTACACAACAGAATGCACAAAGATTCCAAACTCTACGCTGCTCTATATGCTGCTGACACCTTATGGTTTCACTTCACTTTTTCCTTTGTAGCCTGTAGTTCACTTAATATATCAACAGAACACATGGTTTACTCAGAAATTGTTCCAGTGGATACTGGAACAGTGAAGAGAAAGATGGAGCTTGATGCAGATCGTGTTCCAATACACACTAACTGCTTAGCTCAAAAGTGCAGACGTGTGTCTCAGTATATCTGCTAGTACCCTTTCATGTACAAATGTACTCTATATACTTGATAGTTTTGACAGCATAGCATCTCAAATTTAACATGGTGAGTGGTCCACAGTTGACAGGAACTGTTGTGGTGACAAGCTAGCTAACAGCTAGTTGTTTAGCGTTCGCGTACTTATGAAGTATCCTTTTTCATTAAAATTGTTGAGAGTATCCCAGCCTTCTACATTCAATTTTTTGTCAGCTTTGAGTACCTCTTCCAAAATCATCATAGAATTTTTTATGTATCCATACTTAATAATGTCAACGCAAAGCAAATACAAAAGAACACAATTTGAGGCCCAGGAATAAAGCTAGCTACTAGCTGGTGAGAATATCATGTGTTCCATCTGAAGTGGGAAGCCAGAAATTCCAAATTCCCAGTTGGAAAGTTTCAGTTGGAAGGACCCCTCAAGTCAAGACTTCACAATCCAAGATGGGAACAGAGTGCATGTACGGCAGAACTCTATGCTACCACTGTCGTGTATTTGTAATAAATAACTGAGTTTTGGGATATGAAAGGATAACCAGGGCATCCAAATGGAGAAATGCAAACAAATGAGAAAAACTGGTAAAAATTCTCGATTTCATTGAATGAAGTAGGATTTGTGGTGAAATGGTGTGTTGGGGAGTGTTGGGGGCCTCCCCGCCATACAAGCAACAGATTCTGCAGAGGCTCTGCCTGGTGACCTGCACTTTGCTGCTTTTAGCTGGGAAAGTTATTTTAGCTTTATGCTCCTGGCTTATAGTCCCAAATGCACCGTGTCTGACAACACAGAAACTAACATGGGCTACATGGCAGATTTTGACTTGCTTTTTTAAGGCTGTAGGCAGTATTGTTTTTGGATTACACATGTCAGGATCTGTACAAAAACTCATGGTTAATCACATTTGACCGTTTTTTGTTGCTCCAAAACTGCTTAGATCAAAGTGGATGGGGAATAAAAATCAAACTCTGTCTTGTGTGTATTTAGAGTTTAACAAACCGTGGGAGTGCTGTGCATTTCTGTCTGTGCACAGCTACTCAATAATGTGGCTCTGAAATAAAAGTGTTTTAGATCCAGTTGGTAGGAAATGGGAAAATGAACTCTCAGCTCTGCAGCTTGCAGACTTGCCAGCTCCCTCTTTTCTAACACAAACACTTTCTTCTTTGTTTTTCTTGCCTCAGTTGTCTGGGCCAGAGTCACTGAGTATGAGTCTTTAAAGCATGCATAGACACAATCCCAGACACACACATTCTGTACGAGAGACAGCCTGCACATTCATATGTTTCCTATTATCCCAGGTCCTGGCAGCACACGCTTTCTGTTCACTTTGTCCAGGATCAGCAGTTAATAACTGGAATCACAAAAGCCAGCTAATTCTGCACACAACACAGTCTCTACACACACTTGTCATACAAACACTAAACATACAAACTCACTCCCGCTAATGCTCACTTACACGCATTCTCAGCTCACTGAGACTTGGCTTTTCTCGTGCAGGTGCAAGTCATCACGCACACATTCCTGGCTGCTTTGAGGTCTCTGGATTTTAAATGGAGCTCATCTGCAATGACGTCAGCGTCAGCAGCCCCTTCACACCATGAACGTTTCAATCATCATATAAGCTTCGCAACATTCTGAAACCATGTTCGGACTGACCTCCTGAGCAGCCCTGAGGCAAAAATGTATAACTGGGCTCATGTTCTAAAAGGACTCTAGGCTGAGGCAATGCTAAGGTTATTTGAAATGTCATTCCAAAGATGTTCTTTGCTCCTAGAGGAAGTTTTGAAGACTGCTGACCAGACTTTCTGTAAAAATTTGGCTAATATGATGTATCTGAATGAAACACTGAATGATGGAGAGTTTCCATAACTGAATAATCAGTCAAGGATATTGTTTGAAATGTCATAAAAGGTCAAAATTGGTTTACTTCTAGAAAGGGTCTTCCTGTTAGGTTCTAGCTAATATAAAATATCTTGGTGAACATTTTGAAAGTAGCAGTAACATGTATTTCCTGCACAGAATCTTCAATATAAGTTGAGTGCTTTCCACCGACTTTTATTGCTGGCAAACTGGAACAGCCTCTGAAATACGACTTTAAAACCTTTCCCTTCAATCCCAGGACTCTGAGTTGGAGTGACACTATGACCCATTTTAAGCATAGCAAGTTGCAGTCCCACTTAAAGTGCAGTTCAGGCTAAATCACCACCATTCCTTGTTCTGTGTGGAGCTGTGATGAAGAGTAATGTATACTAAGGGTCAGAGAACGCTCTGAGTAGTAATGCCTTTATTTACGAACTCACAAACACACCCACTCGCTGGGGATCGCCAGGTTCCCATTCCATAAATCCTTGTTTGGGGGTATGTTTTTCTTGTCTAAGGCTTGGCCGACTTCCCCCTTACTGGGGTTTATGTAAGGTGATGGAAACACTGAGAGAACGCTGGAGGACACAGATAGGAAAAGGAGCGCATTAGAATGAGATGAGGAAAGAAAAGCAAAGAAGAAAAGGCTGGTAAGGACATTTGTCAAGTGAATCGTTGGTGTGGGAGAGCAATTGAGACGGAGCAGATAAAAAGGAGAGAGGAGAGGAGTAGAAGATGCTTTAAACTAGAATCAGTGGTAATGTTAGGAGCCATGAGCAGCTGCTGCCTGACATTTACTGTAGGGGCTTCCCTGTTGATGCAAGCCTAAATCAGCAACCTAAGTCAGTTGTCCCCTGCTCAGCCTCAACACAAATATCACCATCACACTCCATTAGCAATCACATTTACTAACATTAATTTAGACATTGCAGCCATAGTCAGACCCCCTCCATGGGGCTTGGATAGCACATGGAAAAAAAACTGCTCCACCAATGAAAATCTCCATAATTTAACCCAGCTGTTAAACTCCACATAGTAGCTCCACATAACTAATATACTAAGCCAACAGTAAGTTGAGCTACGTATATCATTTCAGAATTGTAAAGGATTTTGACTACTGCTGTCATACATATAAAAAGAAATTAATCATTAAGATGTTTAATAAGTGAGCGCTTAATCATCGCAATTTTGTCGCTACTTTGCATTCAATGCTTTCCATTCATTTTAAGCTTCTGTGAAATAGCAAGGAAAGTCAACCTTGGTTGCATTTGCACATTTAAGTTATTCTTGCAAAGACTGTACAGTGACACCACCAGGTGGTGAGTGAATTCCTGCTGTGAAGCCTCAAGCTGAGCTTTCAGGCTTTCACAATCTTAGTGTTTTCAAATGTGGACGCATCGAGCAAGGGGCTGATCTGACTGAGAAACGAGAGAGAAAGTCATTAGGTAGACCCACCCCAAAGCACTGCTTTATTATCTTTTGGTCTCTAATTTATAAAATGATGATTATGTTGTACCAACGAGTGACGAGAGTGTGCCGAGAAGATGGAAGGACCAATGGAGGACACTTAGTGACTCATGAGGTGCAAAGGATTGGTAAGGAGGAAGGGAAGGCAGTTCTGGAGAGCGAGAGAATGCCCGAGGCATGAAGAAGTACTGATTTTCAAGAACAAGGGTGATGTGCAACGCTGCAGTAACTATCGAGGGATGAAGCTGAGGAAGTTACCACAAAGCCATGGGAAAGACTTGTTGAAGCTAGGTTAAAAAGACAGGAGAGTAGCAGTATGGGTTTATGCCAAGAAAAAGCACTACAGATCTGATGTTTGCTGTGAGAAAAGCAGTGTTTTAGTGAGACGTATCACATGACGTATCGAAAGAAACAAAAACAAAATATAAATGTAAGTTTTTTTCTGATCCGTCATGACTGACAGGTCTTCTACCTACTGCAGCTAGCATTACTAACAGTGCTTTAAAGGCTGAAAAAGGCTACACAGTGAAGAGACTCTACTGTTTACTGTTCAGTTCAATTCAGTTTAGTTTCATTTGTATAGTTCCAACTGACAACAACAGTCCCCTGAAGGAGCTTTATATTGTAAGGTAAAGAGCCTACAAACCCACTTTTAGTTCAAAGGTGTATAATTCTTCCTGAGAGCCACAATCACATACAAATCAACCCCACAACTAAAACTACCCGCTAAAGCAAGCCAGGAAGAAACTCTTTCAAACCCATTCAAGAACATGTAAATAAAATTTTTTTAAAAGCTTAAGAACGTAATTTTAAAGAAGTGTACTCAGTATTTAACCTGATCCAGTGATATCAACACCTGCTGAGTTGTGATGGAAAGGACAGTGTTAACAGACTGTTCTTAGTGGGTCATGTGATTATATTTTTTTCAGTTAAAATAAATTTGAATCTGCAATAAACATTCAGGATACAACGAGCAGTAGCCACTGAAAATAAAGTTCCCCAGAATCAATCTGTGGTGACCCTGTGAACACTATTAGATAAAGAAAAGTTATAACCTGAAGGGAAACGGTGGGAAAAAATGAGTGCTGCCTTTCATTGTTATAAGAGTAGGTGGATTTGAGAAGTGGTGAAAGCTGAAATAAAGAAATCCAGATGAGTATTTATGGCAGGGAAAGTGCCAGGGTGTAGAGAGGTAGAAACTTTTTTTTATTTTGGTCCAAATGCAGAGAACAAACAACACCGTTTAGCTTTGTGTGTTTGATCTGGGAGACGGTGCACGCTCAGCATGGCAATGCTTGTCTCTGTGGGAAAGGTATTTTCACCAGGGTGTAAACCAGCCTGCATACAATGCAGGTTTAACGAAAGGTAGGGGCTTAAGTTTCAGGCCCGTGTCCAAGTAGGCTCGAGGATCTATAGTGTGTGTTACTTGAGCAGACATTATAGTGCAGGCATAGCTTCATTTCCCTTATAAAACCATGTCAGCAACACAGCATAATCCAGTTAGTTGATGCCACCTCACCTCCACCCACATAAGGTTTTTCAAGAGGAAATTTCTTCGTATATAAAAGCAAAGTTACTACAATTCACTGTGCAGGGAACATGAAGGGTTGTACCAAAATACAGCATCAAGGCATTTCACTCTGAACCAAGTACCAGCCTTGTTGTTGGCACTGCAGGAAATATGTGGAATTTACCTCATTTAACCCTCTGAGCATTTATTCGTCATAGTTGGTAACACTAATGTGAACCCGACCTTAACCCCATATTTTAAAGAAAGTAAAATGTTTGTTTTTTTTAAAAGAAAGAAAGAAAAACTAGTACTTTTTAGTGTGCCAAATCACAACAACAGTCACCTCAATGTGTTTTATATTGTGAGGTAAAGACCCTGTAAAATACAGAGAAAACACCAACAATCAGACACTTCCCATGAGCAAGCACTTGGTGACAGTGGGAAGGAAAAACTCCCTGTTAACAGGAAGAAACCTCCCTGAGCAGAACGAGGCTCAGGGTGAGGCCGCCATCTGCCTCAACTGATTGGGGGTGAGGGGAGAGAGACAGGACAAAGACACACTGTGCAGAGAGGTGAGTGAAGAAGACACACTCAGTGCATCACGGGAAGCTTCCAGGAGCCTAGGCCTATTGGAGCATAAGTACGGTAAGATTCAGGACAGGATTCAAGGAAGTATATAATATTAAGATTAATCCCAGTGTTCTTCTGTATTTTCAGATCATTGCAATTTAAAAATGCACAACTACTTACACTGTCACTTTTAGAAGTTTTACAAAGCAAGTCTGTGATATAGAGTGCTTTCTGTTTATGTTATAGTAATTACATGAATATTTGTCTAGTTCCCGCTGCTATAAACTGTGTCTGATTGTGTGCCTTTAAAAGGCAACTGGGAGGAGAGAAAAGCAGCTTGGAAACTTGGCTTAATTGCAAGTTTTCATCTGAGGGCCGTTAGATTTGTTGAGCCAGTTGAGCACTTGCCAGGCTTATGCCAAAAGACTATTAAAATCATCATCATTCCCACAACAGCTTCAGTAGCTCTTTTGGGGTGTTTGGAAGAAAAAAATCTTTGTGTGTGTGTGTGTGTGTGTATTGCCCTACATATCATATAAAGAAAAGCTGTAAAAACACAGAATCCAAAGCTCTGTGCTCAGTGAAGTCAATTGCCATACCGTCCAGAACGTGTTCCTGACTACAAGAGGAAGTTTAAATTTTTGTGATGCGCATGGCAGTCATCATGGATCATAAATATCCACAAATGACATATAGAAACATATAGATCATATTAAGGCTGCACGATTAATTTAACTTTAATCTTGATCATGATTTTGGCTTCTCGTGATTAAATGAGCATGAATGAGCAATATTTCATTGCACAATACGCTATTTAAAAATGCAAAAAGCAAATCAAGTGTCCCATAAAGCCGTTCCTGATCATGTGACTGGATGTGCCAATCACAGCTGGTCCCTGCGCCGTGCAGTTTGAGGTTTCCTAGACTAGCCTGGACAAGTAACACTACCTAAAAAAGTGATTAACAACAAAATTCAAATGTCTGGCGCAGGAAAAGGGGAATAGCTTGTCCCATGACCTGTTGTTTGGAAATATGTCGGATTTAGTGCATGTGACAGTGCAAATTAACCAAGAAGAAATCGTATACTAACAATGCTGTGTTCACATAGCAAAGCAACACAACAAACTTATTCAACTGCTTGAAGACACACTAAAAACTAGAGTATAATTAATGCATGGAGGGGAAGAAATACCATGCAGTATTTCTGCATGACATTGGTGAATCATCCAACATCAACTGAGCTGTCCATAAAGCGAGCCTGCACAATGCATCAGCATATCCATCCAGCTCACACACTGAAATCACCAACCCAATCGCATTCCATCTGGCCAAAGATCTGAGTTACAAAAGTTTATTAAAATGCCAATTATTTTTCCAAAAAGGCAATACCATGGAGGGGAAATACTCACGGCTGTTGAGTGCTTTGTCACAAGTTTTATTCACACCCCTCATGCAGGCAGAGTGAATGGAGTGAAAGACTTTATATTATTTGTCTTGATTTATAAAAAATTAACAGAGCATGAGAGCAATGGCCTGTTGATCAGATTGCGTGTTAGGTTAGTGTTAGGAGGTGGATAAGGTCAATACGGAGGACCAATTTTATTTTGATGCAAAGTTCTGCACAAATATGAAGATGTGAAAATAGCGTTCTGTTCGTGATATCGATATTGAACAAAATAATAGTGATTATCATTTTGGCCATAATTGTGCAGCTCTACTTGTATCAAACCCAAGCTGAAGCTATGAATTTTAATGACGTTCTAGCTATTTGATTTGTGTACAGGGGAAAAATCTGACCTTACATGACAAGTTAGGGGAGTCATTAAAGCAAGTCATCCTCTGGGGATCACCATCCCAGATATGTGTCAGCTTGCTTTGGTGACTTGTCTATGACCTCAGGAAATGATTATGTCACTGCTGCACTAGAGTGCCCCTGGACAAAGACCTGCTGCATGCCGATTACTATCGAAGATCTAAGTAACCAGTACCATTGCATTGTACTGAATCCTGAATACAGTGCAACTACACGCCTTCAGTGTATTCAGTGTCATTGGACACGGCAATAGAGCTGACACAGTGATGGGCTAAAACCCTCTGATCACATCGCATCTCCACAGCCATCAATGTTTGTTGGGTGGTGGGGAAAGAGCTAATCAATGTTGTTCCTGAATGACATTTATCCATTCCTGCCTGCACATCCATGTGACTTATACTGCAATTCTCCTTCTCTTCTCTAATTAACCTGTATCAATCAATCACCAGTCTGTAGGGTATCTGAAGGTTTTGCAAAGTCAAACCCAAGACCTCAAAGAACCTTTTCAAGTTGCAAGGAAAACTATTGGTTTTGAAAAATAAACTGAACTGAAGAAACAGCCTCTCTCCTTTTTTCACACACCTAATCAATGCTGCTGAGATTACTGGCTCCAGACCAAAGTGTTATTGAGTATTATAGCTGGGTGAACTCACCAAACCACTTTTTAAATTCTTAGGGCTCCCATTAACTGCAAGACAGCAAGACCTTATTTTGTATTTTAAAATCCTGAAGTTGTATCTGCTGCCTACTCACCGTAAAATATTCTCGAGGAGAATTCTGTGCCAATCTATGACCAGTTAAAACATTAAAGTCTGAACATTGTAGAGACAGCGCACGGTTTGATCTCTTTGAAAGGCTATTTATATGGCAAGGCTTAAACCCTAACCCAACCAAGACTCACTATGAAGACATCAACAAACCACAGCTAGTCTAATCTCTCTTAAGATAAATCTGTCTTGAAAATGATAGCGGTATAAAAGGGATTTGTATTACTTTAAAAGCCTGTTTTCCACCCTGCTTTATCTTTGTCAGTATCACCAACCATTTGCTGCATCTAGAGATTAAATTCTCATACAATCTGACACCTCGGTCTTATAACAGGAACACAACAATCACATGAAGGCAAACCTACAGGGCTGGTGTGAGATGTCTGGTGAAATTATACTAGGTATGTAGAGTCTGATTCAAGCACTGAGATCCCTATAATTCTTTGTGCATGCTGTCAAAGCATAGAAAACAAAGGATCTGATTCTGGCAATGTTCCTCCTTTCCACAAGATATAACTAAATAACCTTAAACTGGCAAGTTGGCCACTGTTGTATTTTTAGCTACAGTGTCTGTGAGAGTGAGTCTGTCTGAGGTCACATGGTCATTTCAGGGTAAATTTAAAAAAAAAAAAAAAAAGATCTAGCCCCATTTTAAGATTTTTTTTTTTTGATAGTGAAGGTACTTATTATTACATTTCTGTCTGCAGGAAATACAACACAGCAGTCCAAAAAGAGAGAATTTGCAGCAGCTAAGTTCAAAGTTCTGTGTAGTGGGTTGAGCACAGAGGCCAGCATTACGTTGGCTTATTGTAGATGCCATCAAAACCGCTGATGAAGATATTTACAAAGTCTGATAAAAAGAAAAACATCGTAAAATATTAATGTAGCACTGAAGACTTTACACATTCAGATTTAGACAAATTAATATTTAATAAGGTCTGATTCACCGAAAGGGTTTTATGAATTGCAGACACAATTAACAGCACTGGGAACACAGAGCAATGGAGTGATCATTTAATCAAATTTACAATTGCTGATTTTGTATACCCCAAGCCTGGAGTCATCATAAGCCCAACATTTCTACTTTTACACAGAAAAAATGAAAAGATTATCATTTCCTCGTGCACAGTCATGGCAACCATGTAGTCTTCTTTTGCTAGGCCCCCCTTTGTTTTTACAAGAACCCCCCCCCGCACAAACACATCCCCCAGCCACACACACCCATATTTTGTTTTCAAACTCCATTGCAGTTTATTTCATACCACAAACCTTTTGTAAACAAAAAGTAAACTGCAATAAATTACAGGTAGCAATAAAATCAACTGCTACCTCTTTTAAATAACAGAAAAACAAACCATCTTTATGGTGTAATTATTTTATGTATAGTTATTTTTTTGTTGTTGTTGTTTTTACTGTGTAAGAATATTCAACAATGCTATCAATACATTTTTCAAAAAATGCCTCTCTGTGCAAAATGGGTTTAAAATCATAGACAACTGTGGGATACTGTTTGTCCGTGATTTGGAGAGCCTAGGCGGTGCTCCCAATGCAGGGGAAACAAATTCTGTTGGGGATACCTACCTTGGCACCACCATTGTGTAGGTGAAGCCAAAGGCAAGCTATCATCATATTTTCTAGTCTTTGTCTTGGAAGGAAGTTGGTTTGGAAACATATTTGGCGATGCTTCATCTTCTGCTTTGTGTTTGTGTGGGAGCCCCATCAAAAACCTGTCCATTATGCTAGCAGTGTCCAAGCATTCTTTTTTTTTTTATTCATACCGCAGCCCCCCTGCAATGGCTCTGCGCCCCCCACTTTGGGAACCACTGCTTTAATGGATGACAGATCACAATATGACTGGTTTTTTCAATAGCTTTGGCCAGAGCAGCAAGGTAGTGAGTGCATGCCACTTGTCCTCTGTCCATGTTGTCAACGCTTGTGTAGTACATCAATACCGTCCTTTTTCTGGAAAAGTACAGCAACATCCATTTTTTAGAGCAGCACTGAAGAGTCCGGGACTGTCTCGGAATCCTTGAGGTACTCGTTTAGGTCAGCCATTAACCATGATAGGTAAAAGCAAACAGGTCTTGTAAGCTGTTAGCTGACAGAGGTAGGCAGAAGAAAGCATTAGCAATATCCACCACTGTGAAGTACTGGTGTTTAAGCGTTAGATTTTGCAACACTAGATAGGGATTTGGCAGTGGGTGTTCACATGGCACAGTCACATCGTTCACTACTCTGAAGTCTTGGACCATCCTCCACAGCCTTTGTTGTTGCTTGCCTTAGCTACAGGAAGAATTGGGGTGTTCCAGCATGATGAGTGAGTTGGGACCAGGACCCTGGCCACCAGGAGCCTGTTTATAGTGTCAGAAATACCTTCTTCCTGTTCCGGTTTGAGTTTATACTGTTTCCACAACAGCGCTTGTCCTTTTTTGACTTTGACCTCCACTGGTGGTATGTCCAACAATCCAGCATCATAAGGTCATGTGGTCCAGAGCATGTTTGGAAGTTCACTCAGCAGTCTCAGTGTCTGGATGATCAGAGTGTTCTCTGCCATGGCTCACTGGATTCAAGCCAACCAGTGTCTTTGCCTTCGCAGAGGTACATTTGTTCCTCCATGACTTTCTGAACTCTTGGGACCATGTGTTCCTAGGTCAAGGTCAGAGCACATTTCATCATTGGCCCCAGTGAACGAGCTTCATATCCGTGTGCTATGGCCAGGGTAATGTGAGGCTGAGCCTCTTTGTCCAGTCGATACCAGCCACTTTGCCAGTGATTCAGCCCACAATGTGTGGCTACCCCTTCTTTTCCCACATAGATGTTACTCCAGAACAAATCTTCCATCTGATTTTCTCTTTGATCTTCCCATTCACCTTCGTAACTTTCGTCAGGATGAGTCAGGTAGTTGTAATGTACAGTGAAGTGGGTCCTCTGGAAGCTTGTAGGGAAACATGGATTGTATCCAGGGTTTCCAATCCATGTACGCTCGTTGGATCCATGATTTGTTGATTTGGTAGCTCAGGATTCGTGACCAGAAAACCTTTGTCAAATTCTCAGTTTGTTTAGTTGTTGGAGCCATGTACAGGATTCTTAAGTATTGTCCTTGGACAGGTTGTGTTGGGGAACATATCTTTAGCCCACTCTGTTTGACCCAGTTTGGTCAATAGGTCTTGTCCCATCAGGTTGATCGGACACTCGGGAGCACAGAGAAATTGATGTCAGAAATTTTGGCTTCCGCATGAAATAGCCCATTGTTTTGTAAAATTTTGATGTTGAGGTTCCCCCTGAGTAGCCTACAGTGGTGAGGCTATCAGTTGATAGTGGTTTCAAGACATTCAGTGTTGAAATAGCTGCCCCGGTGTCTACCATCAAAGACACTGTCTCACCAGCAATTGTGCAGGTCACCATTGGTACTGTCATTGGTGATGTAATTTGACCTGCACTGGATCCAGGGCCTCATCAATAAGGACCCTGATTGGAACAATATGGCCCTTCTTCCCATGCTATTTGTGGCATTTGGTATGAGTTAGGCACTTCTCCAGCCCCATATTCTGTGTTTAGTCCTCTACCCAAGGTCAGCCCATGGCCCATAACTCAGTTTCCAGTTTGTATTTGTTGTTGACTAGGACAGTCAGTTCTGTCAATGCTTGTGAAAATGGCGGCGCATGCAGTTGCAGCAGCTCAGTGTCCCACCAGTGGGTGCTGTATATGGATATTTTTGTACATCTCGTGTTTTGTTTTGTGTACAGCCAGTCGAGCGAATAACATCTACAGCTGACATGATCTCCTCAAGTTCGGAGTAAGTTACTGTGAGAGTGTAACTAGCAAATTTGTCTGGTTGCATAAGATACTGGTGGAAATAGTAAGGAGACTGGGCTCTCCGTGGATTGTTATCCCTGCGGAGAGGAGGCACAGGCGGTGTTGAGAGAGAAGGAAAAAGCGAGGTACAGGGCCGGCGTGCTAGCCAGGCTATGGAGGCAGCCACTCAAACCACCACGCCCCAGTCTATTCCTCGCGAATGCCAGATCCCTCGTGAACAAGTTGGATGAATTGAGGCTGCAAATAGCAGCGAACAACTACGTCAAAGATTCATGCATCCTTCTTATTGCCGAGTCCTGGCTTCATCAATCCATTCCAGACTCTGCTATTGAGCTAGCAGGCTACACCACACACCAGGACCGAACAGTGGACTCCGGTAAGAGCAAAGGAGGGGGGCTCTGTATGTATGTGAACAACAGCTGGTGTACCAACACAGTGATCACAGATTGTCACTGTTCACCGGGCATAGAATATCTGACTGTCAAATGCAGGCCCATCTACCTTCCATGGGAGTTCACCGTTGTCATAATAACAGCCGTTTACATACCACCAGATGCTAATGCTAACTCGGCGATCGCACTTTTGCATACAAACATCAATGACAAACTGAGCAATACCCTGAAGCTGTACATATCATAGCAGGGGACTTTAATCATGGAGATTTAAAAACAGCAATCCCTAAATTCCACCAGCAC
Organism: Tylochromis polylepis; assembly: GCA_015107715.1. Classification (NCBI taxonomy): domain Eukaryota; kingdom Metazoa; phylum Chordata; class Actinopteri; order Cichliformes; family Cichlidae; genus Tylochromis; species Tylochromis polylepis. Next base: position 1,759 of record VVHJ01061619.1, on the reverse strand, counting down.
ATCAAGTGTGCCACTAGGGGTGGCCAGTCTGACCATTTGTCCTTGTTTCTAATTCCTGCATATGCCCCCTTCAAGAAAACTGCTCCCACCATCACAAAGACTATTACCATATGGCCAGAGGGTGCCTCTCAGCAGCTGCAGGACTGCTTTAACAGAACCAACTGGGATATCTTTGAACATCAGGGCCTGGAAATGTTCACAAACAGTGTTCTCTGTTACATAAAACACTGCATAGACACCATCACAGTGGACAAACATATCCAGGCTTATCCCAACCAACAGCCCTGGATGACCCAGGAGGTCTGGCAGCTGCTGAAGGAGAGGAACATAGCTTTCAGGTCTGGCAACAGGGACCACTACACCATGGCCCAAGCCAACCTGAAGAGAGGCATCAGTGAGCCCAAAGGGGGACTATAGGAGGAAGATTGAGGACCATTTGGAGAGTAACAACAACCGGCAGGTGTGGCAGGGCGTCCAGCATCTGACAAACTATAAGATCAACCTCGGAGCTGCTGAAGGTGACCTGGCGCTAGCGGAGGAGCTGAACATCTTCTTCGCCTGCTTTGAGGTCACGGTACCCGAGACACTGGAGTCACAGCAACAACACCCAACCCACAGCAGCACCACCCTCACCCTGGAGGAACACGAGGTGAGGCGCACTCTGCGGGCCGTTAATCCGAGGAAGGGTGGTTGGTGGCTGGTCCTGATGGTGTGCCAGGTCGAGTATTGAGGGATTGTGCAGAACAGGTGGCTGGGATCTTCACCAGGATCTTCAACAAATCCCTCACACAGTCGACTGTCCCACCTTGCCTCAAGTCCTCCACCATAGTACCCTTGCCCAAGAAGCCCCACATCACCAGCCTAAATGACTATAGACCAGTGGCACTCATCCCAGTGGTAATGAAGTGTTTTGAGAGGCTTGTCCATAGTCACATCACAGCAGCCTTGCCCCACTGCCTGGACCCACACCAGTTTGCCTACAGAGCAAACCAATCCACAGAAGACGCTGTAGCCACAGCACTCCATGCTGCCGTAACACATCTGGAGGGGCATGGGAGCTATGTGCAGATGCTTTAAGTGGATTACTGCTCTGCATTTAACACCATCCTTCCACACAAACTGTTGGTCCAGCTACAAGACCTGGGGCTTCCTCACAGCACCTGCATGCGGATCAACAGCTTCCTCTCTGGCCGTAGACAGAGAGTGAGAGTTGGCCATCATACATCCTCAGCCCTGAGTCTCAGCACTGGCTCACCCCAGGGCTGTGTGCTCAGTCCACTGCTCTACTCTGTCTACACACACAACTGCACCCCTGTCCATCAGAGCAACACCTTTGTGAAGTTTGCAGATGACACTACCATGGTGAGACTCAACTCCAGGGGTGACGGAGGGGTCTGCTTACAGAGATGAGGTGGAGCACCTGTTGTCATGGTGTAAGGCCAATAACCTCCTCCTTAACACTTCAAAGACTAAAGAACTCATAATAGACTTCAGAAGGAAAAGGACAGAGATCCCACCACTAATCATCAGCAGGGACTGTGTTGGCAGACTTTCGCTTCCTGGGAGTTAACATAGAGGAGAACCTTTCCTGGAGTGTGAACACCTCTGAGCTGCTGGAAAAGGCCTCCTTAGAATTTTCAGGAGGAATAACATCACACAGAGACTGCTGGTGTCCTTCTACAGAGCCTCCATCGAAAGCATACTAACTTACTGCATATGCATCTGGTACACTAGCTGCACAGTGGCTCAGAGGAAAGCA
>VVHJ01061618.1:0-17072 GCA_015107715.1 Tylochromis polylepis | reverse complement strand
TGGAGGCACATGCAAGCGAGTGTTGTGAGAGGTAATACAGCCTTTTAATATGGCTTCAACCGTATGTTTTAGGATTTTTGTTTGGGATTTCCCTACAAGCATTTGGCTTTCCACCAATTGAAGAAGTTCATTTTTAAGCTCATAGTTTTAAAGGTATTGTTTTATTTGTTGCTTTTTGTACAGTATATGTTTGAGGTCAAGTGATATGGTTTTTACTCTGGTATTTTGTCATTGCAGCAATGCAAACCTTCCTTCACAACACAAGATGGGCATTTCTAGGTTTGTGCACATCAGTAGTCTTTCTTCAATGCTCTGTACAGTGGTTTTCAAACAATTTCTGCCAATTACCCTTCATGTAAAGGAATCCAGCTACCTAAAGGCTTAGACTGTCCATGCATTTTCTTCTTCTGTAAGGTCAAAGTCACATACTGCTGGTGGTGACACAATTCAGTTTGAAAACCTGAAAGACATTAAAGAACACACACACACACACACACACACACACACACACACACAACATGGTTCCCAGTATCATGTTTCTAATAGCCATTTTTTTCTCCATCAGCCTGGATGACATCCTGCAGGCCATAACTACTGCCGTGTATACAGTTCCCTATCACTGTCTCAAATCTAATACGGTAGAGCGGGGACTTGCACAGTGGAAGAGGCAAAAAAAGGCATTGCCTACAAATCAGCTGAGGGCCACATTTATAGGCGAGGCCGGCATTGATAAAGGGGCATTATGGAAAGAGTTCCTTACAGGTACACATATTTAAAATATGACCTAAACTGCATAGGAATGAAAACGGCTACTTAACCAGACTAACTGTTTGTGTTAAAAGAAATGGTTGCAGGCTTGGAGCAAAGGCTGTTTGAGGGTGACCAGACTGGGAAGTCTCCCAAATATTCCTTGCTGGATCTTGATCAAGGAAACTTCCGGTAGGCCTTGCTTACATGCAGTGGGGTCTTCATCTGTGTGCGCGCGCACACAGACAGACAGACAGACACACACACATACACACACACACACATTCTTTTAAATTACCTGACTGCTCTTATTTATCTCCTCTCTCACAGCCGTGCTGGTGAAATTTGGGCAGCAAGTCTGGCACAAAGTGGGCCACCACCCTGCTCCCTCAAAGATTGGTGTTATCAGTACTTGTGCAATGGAGAGCTGCAGATTGAGAACATTATGAAAGACAATGTCTGTGATGTTCATTATACTTCTATTATCTCCCAGGTATGAAATAGTAACCCACGTCAACTACACTCTGTCACATGACCCATGTCAGCTGGTGTGAGATCCCTCGGCAAAGATGAAAGCCGGCTGTCGAGGGACACTTCCGGGTTCGGCTCCTGCTGTGGCTGTAAACATTAATGGCGTCGAGATCGGCGTGGGAAATACGGCATTTTCCATCCTCAGTTTAACAATGAAATTGTTGAAACCTCAGCGGTAAGTGTCTTTAACCCTTGGCAAAAGCAACCCTTTAGTTGTTAATCGCTGGTTGTTTGTTTCTGTATTTAAAATCGTTTCATTCGGCAGCGTTCCTACCGCGAGCGGAACTCGGCTTCGAAAACTACTGTTTTCGTACACTTTAGTTTATTAAAATACTTAAACATGCTCTTTTTGAAACAGAGTACACTTTATTGATTATTGTTCTGTGTTGCCTTTAATTCGGCTATGCTGTCTGTTAGACAAGCGCTTTCTTTCATGCCGTTTTTGTATTTGGTTGTAGCAAATACTACTTGAAATGTACAGATGAAGCTACGTAGCTAAAACAATAATTTAAATGAAATGTTGTATTTTTGTGGAATGTGATAATGTAATGATCAGATTCACACTATTGTATAGAATTGTGGAATAATTGATTTGTTTACCGGTAAACTGAATTTAAATTGAAATACTAATGGACATTTTCTGGCCCTACAGGTCAGGTTTTTCTGTTATTCTGAAAACTGATCTTCTTCATATTGAAGTGGCGAGCTGGTGGGACCTTTTTTTTGTTTTTGTTTTTCCTCCTCCCTTCATGCCGTCTTTGGATTACGGACATATTTTTTTTCCCCCTTCGTGAAACTGGACCCTAAGGAGGAATTCCTGACAAACTGATCTTCACAAAGAAACTTTGAAAAGGACCAAAGAGACTCTCAATACAGGGACTTAAGAGACTTTTTGCACCGAGAATCCAAGCATTAATTAATTAACTGTGGTGGATTTATTTATCTTGTTTTGTATTTATTATTTTGTTCCACTTCCCCTTTCCCCCATGTATTCAAGATATTTTTTGGTTTTCCTTCACAAATTTCATCATTCTCATCGTTCACACAATCTGGGCTCCATTAAAAAAACCTTTTCTTCTGCGTGTCAGTCAGTAATATTCACCTGTTGCAATAAAACTAGCCCTTAAATAACTTTGCATTACAAAGTCTTAAAGGTTTCACTACTCTAAAATGTCTGGATTTTTACCACCTCTTACTTTATTTGCAAATTATAGGATTCTGGAATCGGTCATGTGAGTGAGTGAGTGTCCCCTCTAAGGTTGAGTTGGCCACAGAAGATAAAATGACAGAACTCGCTGAGGAACTTTTGAGCTGTGGCTATTTTGGACCTGTCAGTGCTGAAAAGAAAGAAGGAAATTGTTCAGTAAAACTGTTTTACACTCCGTTTTACTAAAAAACAGTTATTTTTTGTTTTGTTTTTTTCATTTAACAGCATGCTAATTTTTTTCTTTCTGCATTTTAGTGCTGTTGTTCTTTATGCCATACTTCGGTTGGTGTCTCTTCTCTCCCAGCTACGTGATGGTCTTACTCAGGGGTGTCCAACTCCAGGCCTCAAGAGCCGGTGTCCTGCAGGTTTTAGATCTCACCCTGGGTCAACACACCTGAATCATTAGTTCATTACCAGGCCTCTGGAGAACTTCAAGACATGTTGAGGAGGTAATTTAGCCATTTAAATCAGCTGTGATGGATCAAGGACACATCTAAAACCTGCAGGACACTGGCCCTTGAGGCCTGGAGTTCCCCCACGCCTTGATTAAAAGTTATAGCTCAACACTTATACCCATGTAGTGTACAGTAATCTGGTATCTAGAACTAGCAAAAAAAAATGTTATATTCTCATACAATTTTGTGTTATAAGCAATGTGTTGACCTGGCAATCAATTTGGTGATGGGTTTCGGTATAGGACCATATTGCCCTATGTCACTTTTACTATATAACTACAATGGGAAACACCTATGATCTTATAGTGATGCACACAGACTTACAGATGGTTGTTTTAATACCACTTAATAATAAGTGAAGAGTGGAATTGCAATAGAAACATCATAATTAATTAAAAATCCCTCTATTTATAAAGCAATTTAAATGTCTGTTAAGATCTTGATAGAGATGACAAACAGTTTGCATTCACTTTATTTATTGTCAACAATAAGCTCCTGTTAAGTGTGCTCTAGACTCCTCTGTACATTTTGCATTTTGATATTTTTGTTCATTGCTTTTATTCAATAAAAGTCAACATCCCCTGTTTAGGCATCCTCTTAATATCATCATCAGTTTAAAATTACACAATAAAAGATTATTCATTTACTCTAATTTGTAATGGAAATTTGTAAAAGCTTTAATTTGCTTTTTTGAGGCAACATGATCTCTTCTATGCTAATAGAAATATAATTTTTCTAGTGTATACATATTGTTCTCACACCCCTGCTGGGCTTAATCATATTCATTAATCAGAATTGCTTCATGTTTAGTATTCATGTATTTCAACTAAGAGGATACAGCAATCATTAAGACTATGTCAGGCTTATTGGGCAGAGCTGCAGCTGAGGCCATGCTGTTTAGTTGTGTGCTTCATCTACCTCTGACTGTGCCAGCAATACCTTGCAGTGAGCTGGCAGCAACCAGGGTGCCCAGAGCTTGATTGAATAAAACATGTTTAATTGTCAATGGGGACGGGACAAGCGAGGCCACGCGCACATGGAGCAGCATGGAATAACAATTCTGGAAACACTGTGAGAGCTACTTCTGCCCTTGATTTGCCCATTAAATAACGGAGAGGGCACGACACAGAGCCAGCATGATCTGGAGCGTTATTGAAAGTTTCGCCTTCATATTGAACAAAGCTCGAAGCATTTTTTTTTTTCCTTTAGAACTGAGAAAAAAAAAAAAAGAACCCAACAAGGTATATTTGTTACCTTGGGCAGTGTATACTTGGGCAGCTTCATAGGGGTGAAGACATCTCTTTTAGCTGACACGTAGTAGATTGGCCTCCCCCCAGTTGACACCTTAAGATGAGCGAAAAAAGTTTGTAGACATAAATAAAGAAGATAAAGGATTTTCACACCGCAGACACACGTATAGCTAAACTAATAGCATCTCTCTGTAAGAATGACCTTGAAAAATTCCCAAGAAAACCCAACATCTTTTCTCCTCCACACACTTCTGTAATATTTCTCACTGAGCAAACCGGACAATTACCTACCTGGACAAACACATACTCATCTTGCACCACCAGAGAATTGGGGTCAATGTAGCCGGGGAATGGTTTGCCCTTATTGGCGTCGGTGCAGTTCTGCAGCTTGCAGGTGACATACAGCGCCTCTGCTCCCACACACATACACAGACACACAAAGACACACACACACACACACACACACACACACACACAGACACACACGTCAAGCCCTGGCATCAGCAATGGTATTAGCCAATGAAGAAAGGCAGCCTTCACCCAGAGCCAAGCAGTCTCTTTTGGCCCCTACATTACTCGTGTCAATAAAGTGGTCCCAGTAAGGGAGGAGCTGGGTGGAGGGGAAGACAGATGACCACAGAAGCCAATTGCTTTCTTTGCCTTCAATCGCAGCGCTGGGAGAGAGCCTGTCCCCACACGTTAGCCTCTGCCAAATCTGTGTCGGCTCCCCTCCCGACATGCATGATCAATAGTGATAGTCTCTGGCTGTGTGACTGTAGCATCTGACGCGATTGATGTTTGCTATGCACGTTTGGATGATTGGCTTTCCTTTATTGTATTGGCCTCAAAGAGGTGCCATACAAACTCTGTGAGATTAAAAAAACCAAACTATAATCATTTAAGTGTTAAAGGGACACTAAAAGAGTGGTTAAAATTGAAGTGGCAAAGGCTAATATATCATGACTTTAATTTCTTAGTAACACCAGCAAAGCTAGACTTAACTATTTAAGGCACATTGGTTTTTTTTCACAAGTTCTCCTTTAAAATAGAATTTTATCCGTGAATTATCTTTCTTACAGAAACAGGATTTAAGAAAAACAGCTCCAATAAAAAGGAGTATCACCACAAACTACTGGAAAAGAGAGCTGAACAGTCTAATTTACAGGAACAGCAAACTGCCCAAATTATTTAGCAAAAATGTAAAATGCAGGTATAAATAAGTATCAGTTACTCTGTAAATGTTTGTCTTAGCTGACAGATTGTGGAATAAGAACAGATTTTTTTACTAGTTTATATACAAACTTCTCTCCCATTTTTCCATTTTACCGATTAGAATGGATACTGAAACCAGTGACACTCCACCCAAACACGCATATTTACATGAAACAGGAAAAGAACAAAAGTTGTTTCAGTTTATAAACGTAGGAAATAACAGGCCAATCTCTCTCACTTCTCAAAAAGTTGTTTTTTATTTTTTTTTTTAGCAAATGTTTGATCTGTTTGGTTTTAACTCAAATAGATCCGCCTCAATGGCAGTGATACAATTTGTAGTAAGAACGGAGGAGGAGACTGTGGGAGTGTTGATATATTAATATAAATCACAGATTGTCTTCTGTGAAAAAAAAAATAGTAAGATAAAATTTTAGAAAGCTATCACAATGATCCCTATATAGTTATCTCAACAACAGATATGTACAAATAAATCAAGTTCATTCTGATTTACTCAAAGTTACTTTTGGGGTTCTACAAGGTTCAGTACTGAACCAACAGCATTTTGGGTTGCTGTTGAAAATTGCGAAAATTTGAAGAAAAATATAAAAAATATAAGAACAAGAAGTGGCTCCCAGAAAAGAAAAATCAGACAACAGAAAATAAACCCCAAATATCCCAGTGTTCATTGTCATTCAGGACGAAGAGTGTTTCCTTATACTTAAAAGAGCCCCCCTGAGCTAAATCACTTGCTTTTAAAAGCATTCTAATATATGCATTACTTTTCCCTCCGTTGTCATTGTGTGTCCCCCGACTCGGCCATTTCCGTTGTCCCTTCGTATTACCCTTCAACGGAACTGTCCACACAACTCCCAATTCTTCTCCACTTTAGCACAATGTTCACGATACAGTACAAAGACAGCGGAAAATGGAGCACTGGACTCGGAATTCAATTACTCACGTCCTTCAGTGATGCTGGTTTCCAGGTGAATTAAGCCCGGCTCTTTGTCCAAACCCATTTTCGACCTGAAAGGCAGACAAATGTGTTTCAGGAACATCACTATTGGTCTTTTGCCTTCAGGCAGATGTCACCTATGGCAGCTGCTGTCTAACCTGAGAGATTACACGTTGCAAAGTCAGACAAATTTATGGCGATGGAGAGGTTAAGTCAAGTGCTATGACAGTCATGGTAAACATCAGCAGGAACTGGCTACAGGAATTACCTCATCTTTGTCTTCACTGTGAAAGGCAGTTTAACTTGTAAAAGAAAAGAGGGCCCCGGGTTTACTATGCGATCTAAATGTTCAGAGTCCCCACAAGGTCCTTTTTCGCCCAGAAAAATGGAGGAAGATGTTTCCTGGCATCATTAGCAGAGGAAAAGCCATTGATTTTTTGCACTACAGTAGGGATGCCCGCAGATGGAGTAGCATATAATCATTACGGCATTAAATATGTATTAAAAAGACTGGGGGATCAGAGGAGAAGCAAAGGCAGTGCACACAGAGGGGAGAGAACGGGGGAGGTGGAGCGAGACGGGGGAGAGAAACTGAGAAAGAGGCTGTGCCGACAGGTAGCGCACACACATAAATGAGGAGAGAAATAAAGGGGAGTCTGTGCGAAGCGAATGAGAAGCAGACACAATGAGAGGCAGAGACCACTATAATCGTCTAATCATTATTATACTTATTGGTAGTATTGGTAATTTCCCAGATGAAATGCAGCTGTGAATAGCATGGCCTAGTTATCTGAGCCACATTTCCATTTTCACTGAATAATCCATTCAGGTACCCAGGAACAGTGTGAGACAGGAAAAGAAGAACACATGATTTGTTTAAAATTGTGTATTTTCAGTGATGGCAGACCTACTGCGGGGTGTCTGTATGTATGACACTAGTTTGAACAGCTGTGTGGCCTCCGAAGAGACTCAGAACAGGCATGCATAAAAATGAGACGCAGCCGTCGCCTTACAAAAATATATCACATAGAGGCAGCTCCGCATGCTTTTCAGATTTGTAATGTCACAGGCAAATTGCACATGTTAAGCTCACAAACTTATTAAATGTGGCCAAAGTTAGAGCTACGCGTGGCCAAGTGCTGCTCACGTTTACCATAACATGAAATGAGATTATACTCTTCCTCAAATATTTGGTGGCTATGTATATAACAGATATAAGCTCCCTCTGCAGCCTCATTACCGGGACTACCACCACACCTACCGCACAGTGAGCGTCCCAAAATAGAACTCTGACAGCTTCTGCAGCATCAGCCCTTCAGGCTCCCTTCACTCCTGGCTGCCCAGCTCGTTACTACCCGACAGTTCTTCTGCAGTTAGTCGAGGTGAAAGCTTTTTGTTACGTGTTAGTTACTGCACAGAGGGCGGACGTGCTAGATAACACCAAGTTGGACAGCAACTGTGCACTGGTGGCAGCAAGGGAGAGAGGGAAGGCCAGGGAACATTGTAACAATTATAAGAAGATGAAGCAATGCAGCAAAGTTCAGATGACAACTTGTGTTGCTGTTTAAGGCCCACTGAAAGAAATTATTAGATTATTTCAGTTCATTTCATCTTAGTGGACGAGAAAACTTTCAGATTCACTCCAAACTGGTTCTGAAGCCTTTTTTCATGACTGAACTCTGTCGGTCACATAATGTAATTCTCTGCCATGAATAATGGAAATCTTAAAAACCTCTCTGGCTCATCTGCTTCTCACTTTGAGAAGAGGCAATGACGTAGAGTGTACAGGACACTTAATGTATATAAATATGCGTTTCATTTTGCTTTAAGTTCACGGTAGGTTTTCTGGCATATGTCACACAATTATTTTTTGGATCACCAAAGCAATAAATGTAGAAATAAATAAATACATACATACAAAAACTGGATTTTGGACTTTGTGATTTTCCTCTGGCGAGAAACGTTAGAGCTTGTTTGAAAGGATTATTGTAGTTTTGGAGTAAAAATTCTAAATTCCATTTTTCCTCAAAAATGCCTCGACTATGTCACTTGAAAGATGACTGTTTCTTTCTTTCTCACATGACTATTAAAAAAAAAAAAAACTTTAAATCATGTACAGTCATGTGAAAAAAGTTTTTTTTAAGGATGTATGCAGCCCAACAAATTCACAAGAATCAAATCTCAGACTCTGCAGGACTCAGTTAGCATGTTAAATGCTTAGATATGCAAAACTGCCTCTGAACAAACCACAGAACTTCTAGAACAATCTCCTTTGGACAGACAAGACCAAAGTGGAGATGTTTGGCCATAATGCAAGGCACCATATTTGGTCAAACACAGCATATCAGCACAAAAACCTCAAACCAACTGTCAGCACGATGCTGGTGGGCTGATGATTTGGGCTTGTTAAGTCAGTCATAAACTCCTCATACTAAAGTATCCCTGAGTCAAATGTGAGAAAAATAAAGCTTGACTGAAAAAGGGTTATGCAAGAGTTAAATTCACAGATCTTAATCTGACTGAAATGCCTTATGAGCGCTATACATAAACAAATGCCTGCAAACCTCAATGAAATGAAGCAAGTTTACAGAAGAGTGGGCCAGAATTCCTCCACAATGATGTGAGAGACTTATAAAGTCACATGGAAAATTAGTACTACAAGTTATTACAGCTGAAGGTGATTCTACAAGCAACTGAGTCATGTAGTGTAGTTAGTTCTTTCCACAGGACTGCATAAAATTTGCCTTTTCACATGACTGTGTGTCACTGTAACATAGAGGGCAGACAACATATTGAGCACAGTTGAACAGCAATTATATGGTTGGTGGGGGAGAGAAGGCTTGTCACAGTTTCACAGACATTAAACAATTGCTAAATATAGATGAGTTGCATGTTTTTCCTCCTAGAATTTGAATAATGTTATCAGCTGGCTGGTTTGAAAAAAAAATTACAAACATTACAAATTAAGAAATATTTGGGCTCAGTTGGATATGTTATGCAAATCAATGCTGTAATTTGTACAGAACAAAAACTGGTGCTGCATCATGGCTGATTTTAGAACTTGTTCAACATCTTGGTCTTTTCTACAACATCAAGCGCACTGTACGTACCAGTAGAAACGATTGGGAGCCACTCGCTCATGCACCAGCTGCCACCTCCTTCCAAACTCCACCGAGCTGTAGAGCTGTAGAAAGACAACCATGCAGACACCAGAGAGTATTTATTCACATACATCTTAACACCTGATCAAATTTACCATTTTATATAACACTAGCCTTTTTCAAATCAAGAGCTGTGTTTACTATTGTAATGATATGCATTTGCCCAGGACTTTACTGTGGGTTTGTTTTCACACCTTGATTTATTCGTCAATTTAACAGCAGCAGTGTAACGATGAGTGGGAGACAAGCTTTCTCACAATATCTCACACGCACATATTTGGCTTGATTCGAAGGTACTAAATTAGATTAGAATTTACATAATATTCAAATACTGCAAATGAATAACATGGCTTAAGAACATCTAGCAATGTAGTCATTGTCCGTCTTCCCACACGACTGTGCGTGACTAGAGAACTCTTACAGAGAATTTTTGCCATGAAGCCATTAACACAATGAAAAACACGATAAGAATGAAATGTGTAGGGTGCAGCTTTTTATACACTACAGAAATGTGCCTCGCTGTAACAAGCCTGCAAATTGGAGCGAGATGTGAGATATGAGGAGCCAAAGCATAGTGGGTGGTCTCCATACAGACATTATTCACTGGTGGGTAAATCACTGGAATGCTGAGATTTTATCGTTTACACAGTAAGCAGAGAATACATGTGAAAATCTCTGTGTAATGCATCCAGCTGTCCACAAAGGAACCCTTGAGTGTTTCCGTTCGTTCCAGACTCACATCCACTGAGAACTAAGACTTCATCTTATTCAAGTTGTATTCTTTAAGCAATTATGGAATTACTGAAAGACTAATTGACTAATTATCTGTCTTCAAGATACAGCGAATTAAGCTGAATTTGTGATTTTGGCACACTGATATTATAGATTTTTTAAATAAAATTAATTTGCATGAATTTACATATCTGTTCTTCAGGAATAACAGTAGTAATAATATCAGTAATAACAGTGGTAGCAGTGTGTGTTTGTATTTTTTTTAAATCCCCACTCGCCATGCGGGCGGTCTTTGTTTGTCCTAGTTTGGTCTTTACCAGCAGAATACGTTCAAAACCTTTCAAGCTGTCATGTTTACAGACAGAAAGATGACAAGCACACACGCAAACGCTACCAAAAACATAACTCATGGGATTTTAATGGTATTTTATTATACCATACTGCTGTATTAATCAAGAATCTATTTGCAAAAAGAAAAAAAAAAGAAAGAAGTTATTAAAATTATAATTGTTTTGACCAAATTGTATCTAATAATTAATATGATTGTTTTTCATTTGTTTATTGTTACACATTCATATTCAGTTTCACATTTCATAATGATGTTTTTTTATGTTATACTCTAATCTTTTTTATGACAGTAATGTTGTCTGGATCTGCTGCAGATGATAAGTTTGAGGCAGGCAGGAGGGAAGTGATGGAATGGTGGGACTACATAACTCATCAAGAAGGCACTCACATTTAGGGTGTAATTTGTATTAGACATGGTTTTTAAGGAATACAGTCTTTTTAAATCTATATTTTTAAAAAAGTATGTATAATGTAATGTATTATGAAGTAAAACTGGAAATAAAATACTTAAATATAACACTTTGTAATATGATAATGAGTTGAGTTCTTTTTTAAATTACGCACAAAATATTATTTCATTAAATATTTCATAAAGGCTTTTAAAATCTATTTTATATTTTATGAAGTTGAAGCAGAAATGTCACAATCAAATATCTGCAAACCTGTGCTTTTTACTGTATCACGAAAAATTAGAAAAATATGATTTTTTTTCATCATTTTAATCCTATTATGACCCTTTATGTGCTATTTGAAATCAAACTTTAAAAATCACATCAATCCAAATTCTTTTTTGTTTGATGATTATGCAGGCATCTGTGTGCTGCTTGCTCAGAATATCAACAACCTTGACGTGTTTTTGTCCCCAAACAACTGCATTCTCTGAAAAGCATAATGATAAATCCGTTTACTCTGTAGCTTACAGCTGGAATTTAATGAGCCATGAAACTTATTTCAGTGTTTCAGGCTGGACCTTTTTCCATTTTAAGCATGGCCAGCTATGCAGAATGTGTAAACAATCATTTATTAGTGGATAACAGAAATGTGACTCTGTTTGTTTATATTCATTTATTTTCTAATTGCATATATTTACTCTGTGCTGAAGGGTAGCATGGAGGCCTGCATTCAAAAAAACATCCATGAGACCATATCTTGATAGATTATTACTGATGTCAAATCAATAATTGTATTCTGTTTTTTTTTTAAAAGGTATTGAAGGAAAGCTAATTACTTTCTAATAGCATTTCACTTTAAAAGCCTTAATTATATGAATATGTTTCCCAATATCTTTAAATTAAAAAAATCGGCTAAACACTCAGCATGTTCCCACTAGCATGAGGGTGACAGTAAAAATCAGTGAGACATTCTCTTCTGAGACACGACGCATACCTGCCTCATTCGCTCACTACATCCTAAGTATATGCAAACTATATATTCACAGTGACTACTGCATCTGGTTCGTGTGCATTCACGTGTCGAACAGGGACGAGACAAATGGCAAACCGCACGGCTGATAAGATTTCCATGACATCTATGCAACGCTGTGCTAAGCAGATGCCAGAGAAAGGAAGTGGGAGGGGGCAGGAAATCACTTTGACTAATTACCCTTCTACAGCAAGTTAGTATGTAGCCAAGCAAATGACGGTGAAGAGCAGAGACTGTTAAGTTGGATGCAGGGGCTTTACAACCTCCAAAAGGTCTCTCAGTCAACAAATTCAACAGCACTGCCAAAAAGGAGGTGAGCAGATTGAAAGAGAAGGACTTTAGGGGTGGAGATAATGCATGTGGGTGGGAGCACAGCTGGGTGGGGGAGGCAGAGAGTGTAAGAGCAAGAAAGAGGGCGGGTTGAGCAAGTCCTGACACCTGACATTCAGCGAGGAAAGAAATGGCACAGAAACAGAGCATGAAGTTTTAATATACTGTTTACTACATAATCTGCTGGGTGATGCAAGGCAGGACATCACCTGACAGCGCCATGTTGGTGCTGTTCCTGTGACATCATGTGTCGCTCCACCACCATCAGTGACAGCTCACATTGCTGTGATGTCCTGGCTTTGCTTTCGAACACATAATTACCTTTATGAAAGGGCGAGTTTTAACCCTAATCATGGCCTCTTCTTGAACCTAAGCCTCATAAAATGGGATTAAAATCAGAAAATTTAAACCAAAACAAAAAATGCTGAAAAATAATCATGTTTCATAAAAAGTGTCACAAGTATGCAGAGTGTGCTCTTTGCTGTTGTGCTGCAGGAATACGACATGCAGAGATAGACTGTGTTGGTACACCCTTTGCTTCTAAACAGCCCCAACCCATTGAGGCATGGAATCCACTAGACCCTTGAAGCGCTGTGTACCTAGCACCAACATGTTAGCAACAGATCCTTTAAATCCTGAAAATTGTGAGGTGGGGGCTCCATGGATCTGACTTGTTTGTCCAGCAAATCCCACAGATGCTCGACTGGATTGAGATCTGCACAATTTGGAGGCCAGACAACACTTCAGCCTTGTTGTTGTGCTACTCAAACTATTCCTGAACCATTTTTGCTTTTGTATTCATTCATCAAGGAGTACTGCTTCCATAAAAGGGGGTACATGGTCTGTTACAATGCTTAGGTAGGCGGTATAGGTCAGTAACATCCACATGGATGGCTGGACCCAAGCTTTACCAGCAGAACATCACCCAAAGCCGAACTGCAGCCCCATAAGCGAAAAACTCTAATGCACCATGTATTCCCTAACATATTGTATCTCACCCACTAATAGCTGCCAGGATGAAGAAATAATCAGTGGTCATAATGCTATGCGTAATTGGTGTATAAAACTCCTGTATTCCCCCAAAATCCAGAATTAGGTCAAGTTTATGACCAAGTAATCAAGACCATAAATGAAACCGCCTACAATGTAATTTTCACTGTGGTAAGAGAATTTCTCTTTTTTTTCCAGCAGTTTTTGTTTTAGTGCTTAAGGACACTTACACATCTAGACAAGTAGAGTTGTAGATTTTTTTTCCACAAACAAGCAATAACCAACTTTGTAGGGTGGAGAAAAAAGTCTGATTTGTTCAAAAACCATGTATCCCACACATTTTTAAAAGAGGACAATTCAGATAAAACATTCACAACAATACTATTCAGACATTATTTATTAAAAATCAAGGTCAACAGATATAACTTTGGATAATTCTATTTCTCTTTGTGGCCCCTTCAATATAAGCTGAATATAAAGAGATTTTCTGCTCTGAAGTAAGAAAATACCTTTCTCCACTGTAAAGTCTGGAAAACATTTTATTCACTCATTCAATTTTTTGCATGCACACACTTTTATATACATATATACACTTAAAAAATATAACATAATATTTTTCCCTCTAAAAAAAGTTTTATTGCACTGAAAAATAAAATCTTTATCATTTCAGGACCATGGAGAGCACACACATGACGGTTTTTTGTGGTGGACTTCTTGGACAAATTCAGCTGTATGCACTTTGACAGTATGTGAGATATACATTTCCAGTTGGTTTTACCCCTTGAAATAATGTACTGTAAGTTTTCTTAATACAACAGTGCCATAGAATGTGATGTTAGAAAGTTGTCGCATGGCTTGCAATACGACATCAGAGCCTGACACCTGTTTCCTTCATAATAACTCTGTATAGGCCTGCATTTACTGTACATGTGTATGGTCTATATGCCTATGTTTATGTGCTTTCCTGATTACAATTAACAAGCTGTGCCTGTCCTGTTAGTAAATGACCTGCAGCTGAAAATCATCTCTTAGTTTGCAACCTTGAGCTAAATTGCACAAGTCTTGGCAGATTGGGCGCATCATATTAAAATGAACTGACCACACCTGTGTTTAGAAAAAAGTAAAACAGAAAAGGTGTCACGGCTGATGGGGCAGATGTGTGGAGTGAAGAGAAATAGGACCCAAATGCAGACACTGACAAGGATTTGAAAACGTACCTTTTATTGAGGCAGCACAAAACCATAAACAAAAATGCAGGAATACAAAGACTAAACTAACAAAACCTAAACAGGGAGGAAACTAGAAACAAGTAAAAAAGAAACTAAAGACCCGAGATGTGGAACACAACACATGGGAAATGTCATGGATGATACACAGACAGACAGCACACACTATATATACACACCAGGTAACAAGGGGAATGCGCAACAGGAAGGAGACACAGCTGGGATTAATCAGACATAACGAGGCACAGGAAGCAAAGCAGGATACACTGACATAGGACACAGACTACCAAAGTAAAACAGGAAGCACGAGACAATTCATAAAGACGCAGACTAGGCACTGAGACACAGAGACATGACTGACTGGGGAGACAGATGGAACACGGAGCACAGGAACAGAAACCAAGATACTACAAATGATAAATAGTGAACTCAAAGACTATATAATAATTCCAAAAAACAAAACACTGGGTCACCGACCCAGGACCGTGACAAAAGGTGATTTGGTCAGTCATCCATAAAACTACCCTCACCTATCAGCGCCACTTGGGATTTGCACTCACACCCTATTTTGCCTCGTTTAGTAAATCTGTCCATATGACTGATATGCCGACTTTGTGTGTGTTTGTGTGTTGTACACATTGGAAGTATCAGTAAAAGTGTAATTTACTTTAATTGTAAAAGGGACAGACAAGTTTACCCACGCTCTGTACATCCACGTGTCCTCAGCAAAGGAGAATCCCTTCATTATTCATTACAGCTGAAATATTAGACCCAAATGGGCTGAGCTGCAAGAAAATCATGTTTATTAATGCAGATGGTCATTTTAAAATGTCTATAAATTCCACCTCTTTTTGTTCTCCTTTTTATCTGTCTCAGACATACCGCTATTTTTCTCCCCACATTGCTTCCTATATTAGATGAGTTAGTGTTTTCTCCAGTCTCTAATTTTCATTTTGTATTCTAATACAATGCCAGAATGATGACCGGGAAAAAAAGGTTTTGTTCATAGCTATTTCAGTGTAGTTTTCTTGTTTTGACAGTTCTTTAGAATCTTGAGAACTTTTGACTGAAATGAGGAGCTGAATGGATTCACGGCAGAGAGTTCACTCAACTCATCAATTTGGGTCAATAAAAAACTTTGACTTCCCCTGATGGATCATTAGAAAGTTCGGATACTCTTGTAGTCTGAACAAAGCAGCAATAATGTAAAGCTACCGTGTGCTTTAATACATCTCAGATTAAGTCAAAGTTGTTTCATTTCAAAAGAACAGAAACAGTCATAAACATGACAGAGGTCACGAGTTCAGCTTCTACCACACACACAAATTTCCTGGAAAGGATTTGTTTATTTTTCAGTTCTGTGGCGTTCAAGGAGACGAGGACTTTGAAGAGGATTTTGTTTTTGAAGCCCTTCAGTCTCACATGTCGTCTGATGGTTATGGGGCTGCAGTCGGCACCAGTAATGGCCTTAATTTGGGTCGAGGATCGTCCAGTGTCTTGACGGAGAGCCAATTGGAGCCTCCGGCTCAGTGCTGGTGAAACTGTTTTGGGTCTTCCACATGACTTTTCTGTTCCATAACCCTCAGGATCATTTAAGAAATTCCAAATGAGTGTCTTACTGCATCCCACCTCAGCAGCGATGGCGCACTGCGAGAGACCCTGCTTATGCAGTTCAACAACCCGACCACGTTCAGAAAGGGAAAGATTTTTTGCCTTTGCCATCAGAACGTCATGACAGTGTGACTACCTGACAGAAAATGCTAAAGAATCCACATTTTTTGCACAGATTTGACCTTTTAAATGCATGTGGTCCTAAACTTTTGTTCAACTATAAAACAGCCTGTTTCAGTTTAAGCTTTGTTTTCAATAAATTGCATGCTCAAAAAAATGTTTTGTCTCACTCCCATTTCTTCTTGTTGCATGTTGAAGCTCTACTTGGAACCTTGTTAAGATCCAACCGTGCAAAATATGATTTTTTTTTTTGCCACTTTTCAGGTGGTCTTAAACTTTTGATTGGGACTTTATCTGTAAGTTTTAAACTTGTTTTTGTAAGTTCAGTTAACTTCGCTCAGCTTCCTTTTATACTTCAAAACCATGAGACT
Organism: Tylochromis polylepis; assembly: GCA_015107715.1. Lineage (NCBI taxonomy): Eukaryota > Metazoa > Chordata > Actinopteri > Cichliformes > Cichlidae > Tylochromis > Tylochromis polylepis. The sequence continues at coordinate 407 of VVHJ01061618.1, read as the reverse complement.
CTCAGTATGTAGTCTATGGCTTTTTAAAAAATAAAAAAACAGTAAGATAGATAAACTACAAAAAGTTACAAGTTAAACAACTAAAGAATTGCTCCATATATAAAGCTAATACCACCTCGCAAGAATCAAAAGTACTGAAATGCTGAGTACTGATACGAGTGTGAATTATTTAGGTTCAGTAATTGTGTTGAATAAATAAATAAATGGGATGAGGATGAACAGGTGTTTGTTTGTTTATAAAAACAGAAATGGCAAGTCAACTGACTCTCTACCTTGTTTTATAAATTCAAAGTGTTATGAGCAGTGATGGGAATAACGGCGTTACTTTTTCAGTAATTAGTAATCTAACTAATTACTATTTCTATCGTTACAACGCCGTTACCATTACTAAGAAGAAAACGCGGAGC
>VVHJ01061616.1:0-19317 GCA_015107715.1 Tylochromis polylepis | reverse complement strand
TTATGTGACAGGTGAGACCTGAGTCTGGGAACCGCCCTTGGTAGGCGGAGCTGGTCTGGGTCCCTTTTATAAGCTCAGGTGTGGGTAATCAGGTATCCTTTAGCAAACCTGAAGCTGCGAGTGCTTGGCCCAAGCCGGGCAAGTTGGCACTTAACTTCCTTTTATGAAAGCTTGATGCGGGTCCCCCTAAACTTTCGTTAGAACGGTAGGTTAAACCAAAATGTACCACTTGAGTTCTAGCTGTTGGCAGAGAGTTAGTTATTTGCACCCTTGTAGGTGGGAAACATGGCGTTCCTGTGAGAATAGTGGACTTCACCGCCACTGACCCACATTTATTAGGGTGTGACGCGAACTTGGGGACAGGTAATGAAAATAATATAGTTGAGGGATATTCCCGCTGCGTTTTACTGTCCAGCGTAAGTTATCTCCTGCCTTTTATTCACAGAGTACCGAGCTGCTGCTTTGCCAAGTGGATTTCTGGCTGCGGGCAAAGGACCCGACACATCTGTGTATTTTAATTTGTTTTAACTTCATGTAATTTGACAGACTGACTGCTGCGGCTGTTGAGTTTGTTCGTTTGTGTTTTATCTTTCGGTATCAGTAGGCACCGTAGATGTTTGTCTTTTAGTGTTTTACCCTTTTTTTTTATATACATATATTGTTGCAGACGGTGAAGGCGCTGCGTGGAACACAAATCCTCTTTTTGTCCTGCCGTTTTTTGCATGCACAGCGGTGGGCGGAGTGAGGACGGCACTGAAGGTTTGCCTTGTTCATTTGGGGTTATGTGTGACTTGCTGTCCCTTTTTAACGTGTGTGATAGGTTGATTTGTCCTTAAACGGTTCCCCGCAGCGCTTATCCTGTCTCGCGGGCAATCCTACAGTTTTATCGTATTTAATAAAGTTTTTAATTGTTTTTAGGTGCCGCTGATACACCGTTACTTTTATTTTGTATTAAAACTAAACCCTTTTTTAACTGACTGTGCGCCTACGGCTCTGTCCTATTTTAAATAGGTACCTACCACGGGTCACATACTGCTTATAAATTAGGCAAATTATCAAGTGGGACATTTACCTCTGTCTGTCTGTCTGTATCTTTTTTGTCTCTATGGGCCTTTTAAATATGTTTGCTCCTGACCACTAAACTATTTGTTAGCAGGGGTGTAGCGAAAGGGCTGATTCTTCATCCCTCTTTCATGCATCATTTAATAAAACCCACAAAAGGCCATGTTTGCCAGACACCCGTCAATGTTCTTGGTCTGTGAAACACAACCATAAGAGTCCAGTATTATTTAATTCTATACAAATCAAGGAGCTGAAGCAATTCCATGATCAAATATAAAACTATGAGACTCGCACATCAACAAAGAGTGCCTTCTGTAATTGAAATGGATTTGTTTGCTATACATATAGGCTTTCACACTTGAATACATTTTACAATTCCAAGCTGTATCTCAGTAATCAGAACCTTCCACTCTGTGGAAGTAAAATGAGTTACACTCTAAGCCTCAGCCCCCGAAGACATGACTAAATTGGTTTTTACGACAGTGACAACATGTAGAATTATTCTGTCGTGAAGCTGTTGTCTAACACAATCATTTTGAGGTGCTGCATTAATACACTGTCAGTGTAAAATATGCCTGTTGCACACCATTTTCCTGACTTGTTTGCACTGTGTAGTTTGACAATGATCTGGCTGAGAACACACTGGAGGCCTACAAGTGATGCAAGCAAACATTTAGCCCAGATCTGTTGTCAGAAATGACAAATGATGTGCATATTCTCTCCAATATTTTAAAATCAGCATGTGCTTGTGCATACCAAATGTACAATGACCAAAGAAACTGAAACTGAACAGCGTGTCTGCTTGGAGGAAATATCTGTGAGCAAACCAACTTTCTCTGAAAGCAAAACAATGAGAAGATAATGAAGCAGAACAATACAGAGATTAAAGGTCAGTGTTTGAATCGAAGAACAGACATTCAGAGAATGTCTAAGAGAATACAACAAGCCACTGAATACATTTCTGTAGTTTTTTTTTCTCATATTCTTGTTCTCAGTGTCCCAGTAAGTCAATCTTAACACAGTCTTTTGAGTAACATTGCAAAGTGGAATATATAAGAACAGAAGCAAATAATATCTACTAACAGCGGTAAAAGCACAAGGAAGTCCATGCACATGTTTGATATGAGTAAACATGGCAGCTGGTGGAGAGCTGAGTTTATTGGCTGCAGTAAAGGCAGTGTTTTAATTGGCTCACATGAAGAAGAACAACATTTTGTGACAGCACAGTGGGCAGGTTGAGTTGGAACATACAAATGAGGCTGCGCAGACCTCTGCTCTTCTGTTTGTTTATCATCTTCATATGCAGGCTTGGATAAAAGGAGAGTGGAGCTGTCCACGGTGCTGAACCTGCAGCTGCTCAAAGTTAAATCTCTGTTAGTCACATAATGGTGTTTCTTGTGATGTGAGGGAAAAAATTGAATGAATAACAACAACTTGATGAAAAAGTATGAATTTCATGAATGTTAATTTCATTTGTCCATTCAGTGGGAAAATTAATTTTTATTTGTTTTACCCAAATCGTGCCAGTTGCTGATTATGTTTTGTTTTGTTTTTTTCACTCATTAGCCCCATCACAGACTGTGTGTGTGGGCTACTTAACATTCCTTTCTTTCTGAGGGCGAGCGTCTCAATAATCACCTGAGCAGCTACAAATTACAGCTACAGCATACTGCAGTGTTTGCATCATATGATGGCTTCTTGAATTAGGCTCAGCCAAGCAGTGAGCATCTGAGACTGCATGGGTTTTATTGATAAAATATTTATAGTGCACAATAAATTTAGAAACAACTCAAATAGATTATAAGCTAAGCTAAGAACAACAGATGGGTTCTGAATATAGAATTTTAAGACTTGGACTACATGTTCAAGTCTTTGCTTGTCCAGATTTTTGCTTTATTATTGGAGCCGTTTCAGTGGAGAACAGATGAACAACCTTTCTCTATGCCCTCTAAACTCCCCGAGGAGACAAACTCTTTTAATAGAAGTTCTGAACTTCAGTGCTACCATATTTTACTAAGACAAAGAAGATGATTCAAAATAAGAGAATGATGAGGCCGAGAAGAATAAGAGAGCAGAAAATACAAGAGATAACTGATCAATGGAAAGAAGATAAACGAATGCCAACAAAGAGAACTTAATAAAGGGGCTGTCCAAAAGCTGACCATTTAGGAGAAGTCTTTGTATACTAATGTTCTGAACTTAACAAGAATTATACCGTTTCTCAGTTTGGATACTTCTGCTGCTACATATCCATGTAGTTCACTATGCATAGCTATATGTGTTCAATAGTGAATTTTAACAGGATAGTTCTGAGGACAAAATGTTCACTTGCTCCCTAATATAGCCCACCCACTAACAGGGGCCATGATGAAAAGATAATCAGAGTTACTTACTTCACCTGTCAGTGGTCAGAGTCCTATGTCCAATTGGTGTAAAGGATTAAATAACATTCAGCTCTGAAAAGTGAAGCCAATGCAGAATCTTCATGGAGGTCATAAAAGTATTTATACACGTTGTGTACATGGGATGGGAACATTCTTAGTCATCACGAGATGGTCAAGATATTGAATCTTAAAAATAAATAAGAAAGCAACAGTCTGGCCAGAGGACAAGTCTTTAGAGTACAAGTAATCAGGTCATTACGATTCATCAAAGAAGTCTGCACAAATTTTGATGCCAGTGCACCTTTGAGCTGTCTATGACCATCCAACCCCAGAGCCATGCTCCCAGCATTGTTAAAAAGTAAGAATAGTATGGACAGTAAGAATAGACATCAGTGAATAGATTTTTTAAATATTTTGATATGATTTCACAATTGCAGGCCATTTCTATGAGAGCCCTCATGGTACTAAAATGTCCAAATGTCCAAAGCAATTCGGGAGGTTTCTCCCAGAAATCTTTTCAGTGGTGACAGGAGACAAGCATTCTCTCATCTAATCTTCCCATCCATCCTGAAATCCTAAAATTATTCTCATGAGTTTTGCGGAAAAGCTTTTGGATTTAATTTTATCAGTTTATCATAGAAATGTCGTTTCACAGTGACTTGGTTTTGTCTGTCTAGCAGCATCAGGAAATGAAGTCTCATTCTCACTGCGGTTAATGAACCAGATTTTCTGGCATTAGTCTGCACTAAATATCTGCATTTACTGTAATTATTAGAGAATATAGGACACACAGTGGCATGCTAGATGAGCTGTAACCACACTCTGTTATGCAAAGATAAAATATGATTCACGATAACAAAACAGCATCAGATTGCAATGGAAAATGTCAAAATGTACTTTTTATGTATTATTAGAAATGATTCTTCCAGGTTGCCTCAGGTTGCCTTAGTATGCAGTATGTGATATGAAATATTTTTAAGGTTTTTTGAAATTCATTATGCACCGCACATATTTATTACCGGGAAGGATTATTTAGAGAACTGCAATGTTCAAATTAAGCTCAGCGTTCTTCACTTTGCCACCTGATTTATTCCTAAAAACTTCCTATGCAAGTGAAATGGAGTTTTTCACTGAGAATCCCACGAGACAAGCAGCGAGTCATGATAATTTTGAGATTAATAGATATTTTTAATCTGGCATTGTGTATCAGTGTTGTGTACTTGGCCAGAAAGTAGAATAGAACCTGTATGTCTTTTACTCTTTTTATTTAGGGGTGTTTAGACCACTGCTAGAGAGAGGGAACATGATTCAAGGTTCAATACCTCAATTCAATACCAAAGCTATACCTGATTTAGACAGTCCCATCAACCATGAATGAAGCATAAATGTATATGTATATATTTCTGTAAATGCCTTATAATATAATCAGCATTTATTAACTGGTAGTAAGGCAGTATAACAATTATTACATAAATGTAATAAAACAATGATTGTTTCAGGAAATGAATAAAATCCATATTAATATCACTGTAACAAGACATAGACTTTATTTAAATCTGTTGTCAGTGTTACATTTTTTCTAAGCTTTTTTATTTGTTGTTTTCTCAAGAATAACACATACTTTATTACAAATGTCTAATCATGCAATGAAAAATATTTTTCCAGCTGGTTTAAGCTCATTGTTAGAAATTAGGGTAGTATCAGTGGAAAACTTCAACAGCTTAGCACACTGGGAATAGGGAACTTTGAAAACTCTGTGTCTCCGACCCCTATGAACCCTCAGACCAACTGACACATGGATGCTTTAACTACCAGTTGGAAAGGCTTATCATGCTGAGCTACTAAAATGCTTGGATAAGTGTCAGGTGTGTGCAGACAGTTATAAGTCAAACAGTCTCTCACAGTCACGTGCCTTTTTGGTTTTGATTTATTAGAATAATAAATGTATTATTAATTTTTTTAAATTGCTTTTTAATTAATTTATTTTTATTTTATTTTATTTTTTTTTTTAAAGAAATCTGCCCCCTGCTTCTGCAGACTTGAGTGAGAACAAAAAGCGTTAAACTGGTTAAACCAAAATGATCAGCTGAAAGATGGTCAAACATATGGCTGAGGGGGATTATTGATTTAGCTGACTAAATGGTTCATCAAGAGAATCCACAGCTAAAAAGGTGCAGCACAAAAACACAGAAAATAACAAGCAAGTGCTCATATTCAGTAGTATGATACCTTTTGAAGGCAGTCCTTCTTTTTCCTGTCTTGAAAAATGTATGTTTCCCGGCTCTTTGATTCGCAGTTGCTGGAAGCAGAATTTCTCAGGCTGCTGTGTACCACACTTTCTCCTTTGTGAAAATGGAACCAGCAGCCAGCTACTGTACCGCAGCACAACCACAAACATGTATCTTTTGAAACGTACTTGAGATGAGCTCGTGTCCAGCAGAGGCAATCTTCTGACAGAGAAACAATCCTAATCACAGGAGTAAAAGAAGAAAAACATTGCAGTGTCTTCCTCTGCTTCAGCATGTCTTTTTGTGAAATTATTACCTCATGAATCATATGTGCGCATTACTGCAGAATTATCATTCATCTGTGCTGCTGTTCCCCAGAGCTGATGAGCCCCTGTGAAAGCAAAACTATATTAAAAACAAATATCGGGAGACGGAGGTAGACAAATGTAAGCACGTATAGACAAAAATCTATCCAGCTGGAGGGGACAGACGTCCTCGCAAAGTCAAATCTGCAGTTGCACTTTGTTTTTATTTTTGCAAAAATCTGGGGGTGTGGAGCTATATTCCATTATTGTTATTGTTTTTTGTTTCTTTTTTATTTATTTTTGTTTCTCTTTTTGTGTGTGTGTGCAAGAGAAGAAGCCAAGCAAATGAACACAAAACTCCCATCTCACAGTAGCAGAAGCCAGATTCACAAATTGCTGAAGGCATTCTTGAATAAACAAGAAGAACAGGTTGCTCTGCCAAGTCTAAATGCCTGTTGTCTTGTGTAGACTCAGTAAAATCATTGTTTACTGTCTTGCACCTCAGTTTAAAGCAGAACTGTGACCATCAGTGTCGGATGTGGCAGACATAGCAGTAGGCTGATGACTGCGAAGGAGCAAAAGTCAATGATGTGTGTTGCAGAGCTGTTGCATTAGATTGCACTGGTTGTAGCTAGGAGTAGCTTATGAACAACTAACTAAATGCATATCTGTCTTGGCGATATGTGCGCTTATGATCAGGAAACAGTAATGCGTTGTTAATGAAAGGGGAGCCTCTGCAGCAGAGAATATTATCTCACAATTTCATCATTTTTTCATACCTTTGTGATTCAACAAAAATACCGTATGACTTGACTCTATGTTCACACTGTTAAAGCCCAAGTGTCTGAATCTATGTGTTGAAATGAGTGCATTTCCAAGGTATTTTTAAGACTTTATTTCAAGAAACATAGCCTATTGTGTAAAAGCAAGAGCCAGTAGTGGAGGCTATAATTACTGAATGTAGCTTTAAAAGTACACCATTTAGGATGTAACAATGAGTAAAGTCAGTGTTTAAAAAAATCAGCATCTGCTATTGTTTCTCTTAGGCAACCTTTCTTTAGCTTTTATCTCTGCTGAGGTCTCCTGCAATTCCAGAGGAATAGATCTGTCTCCTCTTTCAGCTGTTAAATGCTGCACTGTTTGCACCTGCTGTATGCACGTCTGTTGTTTGTTTCTAAAGGGTTTATCAAAGCTTAAAACATTGATCTGCTGCTTCAAGAGAGGCTGATGAATGCAGAGGGTCTGAAAGACACTAAAATGCTTCTAGAGCTGAGAGAAACTAACACTGACACCCCCACCCCCCATCCCTGAGGACAAGTATATGCAAACCTTAAGTGAAACAAGCCCAAATGCAGAAATTCAGCAGGTACAAAAATACAGATAAGAATGAAAGCATCCTCAATGTCCCAGAAAGGTAAATACAGAACATGAACAGAAGCAGAGTGGTCTATATGCAGTTCAATAGCAGGCAAAAAGCTTTGACTCAAACTAAAAACGTGGCACACTCAACTCAAAAATCTATATCAAGCATGCTGGCATTACTTTTGAGCCTCTGAAATGGGGGAAGTATATATAAAATGGGTGTAAACCAAAAGCAGAAAATTTAATATTTTTGCAAACTTCCTTGAAGTAAAGCTGAAAGTTTGACTGTTTGTTTTAAAATCCACTGTGAAGGTGTACAAAGGGAAAACTACAAAACCTCTGTCATGGTACAAATGCTCATATGCCTAAATGTATGAAAGAATTGAGAAACTGTAGTGACAGAGTGATATAATAGCAGTACTGGGAAAAAACAACTCAACAAATCATTCCAAATCAGGCCTTTTACCTCCTGTCACATGTTTCTTTTTGTATACGTTTCTCTTGTTAGAGGTTTTATATAGAATATTGTGCTAACATAAATGGACTGATTCTTATATAGCTAGTAGTTTTCTACTCTCCCAAAGCACTTTATACAATATGCCTCATTCACCAATTCATACAAGAGCTATTTCTATGCAGAAGTGCTTTCTATCTAGTATTCACACATTTATGCATCAGAGGGGGTCAGTATTGTGCACAAGGATATTTGGCATGCACACTCGAGCAGCCAGGGATCAAACCACCAACCTTCCAATTAGTAAATGACCTGCTCTACCGCCTGTGCTACAGCCACCCTAAACAGCTTGAGCCTCTCCTCATTTCTTTAACCAAAAACTTGGTATATCTCAGCAAATGTGTCCTTAAAAAAATAGACCTGACACAGGACCTAAGAGGCCCTTCAGCTGATCCATCTATTATTCACCAAAGCTTGACAATGATCCAAAACACTATAGCAGTGCATTAAAAACATACCTGGAGAGAAAAAACACGCAGTGAAACACTATCAGTCATGGACTGGCCTCCCCAGATCCCAGACCTCAACATTATTGAAGCAGTGCGGGATGAATGTGAGAGAGAACAGAACAACGAAACACTGTATTCAAACAAATTAATTATAATTCATGTCAGTGTGTGTCAGTGGAATTATGCATTTATTTATTCACATATTTGGAGTGCGTTTCCCTTAACGCTACTGTCAGTCTTGCATATGTCATTTCCATAGAGTTGATCAGTCCCAGTGGGTTTGTCACTACAAGCAATGGCTTTTGTAGCAATTTAACTAGCTGCCACTATAAAAAAAGAAATCAGAGTGCAGCTCTCAAAATGTTTAAAGAAAATTATGTAATAAATTAATAATAGTTTTAGCTATCTCATCACTCCAAAGCATGCAAGTTTCACTTGCATGCTTTTGTCTTTCCTGTCACTCTTAAATCTATTAGTAAAATCACTGATGCTTGGAGGGATATTTACTTGTCCACTATTAAATTATAGCTTCCATTCTCCATGTATTTTGTTGTCACTTTGTTGCTGAATATGAACAGGTCTAACCAACTGCACTTTTTTAACAGCCAGAGCAATATATGCTTTCTCATTAGAACGAAACCAAGTAAGTTATGAATAAAAATCAATCAATGAGGCAAATATTCTACAATGACTATGGCCTAAGAAATGAAATGCATCTTTTCTTAAATTTGGTAAAAAATTAAAGAACAAAATTAAAATAATAGAAGAAATGATAATGGATTTTAAGCGAATGCATGTCTACCTGATGATTGACAGGTGATTTTTTTTTTCTTTTCTTTTTTTCTCTTTAGTAATAAGAGGTGAGACTGTCTGAAGCAAGGTGTCAATGGAGCTGGAACACTGAGTCCAACAAAACCATGAGAGGCAACACGGCCAACACAGCACTCAGAATGAAAGCACAGCTGGAGTGTCTGTCTGTCATGCTGTGCCGTTAAATAGGTGATGTTCATCACCAATTACTGTGAAACCATCTGGTGTCATCTGCAGTTTGACGTTAATGCCAGCTGAATGCATAATGCATGAAATGATAAATTCTTCTGGTCAGTAAATGTGGGACCAGAGGGCAGAGCACATATATGAAATATACAAAAGATTCAGAGTTGTCGGTGACCCACAAGCAGCATACAGTATGAAAGCACATCGACTCTTCTGACTGTACCTGTGCCCTTTAAAGACCACTGCAGATCAGATGTTAAACAGTAGAATTTGATTTGTAGTCTCTCCCGCTACAACAGTGATTACCACAGAGGCGGTGGTAAGCAGAGAAGTTACTGATAAAATCTGACATTTACTCTTAATGTTCAAAGAAGAGCTATTCTACTTTTCCTTATGTTTTATCACACTGTTATATAGGGTATATATAGTGTGGCCAAAGATGTGAAGTAATCCCTATGAGGTAAAAGCTCTGGCATCAAATTACTCAAAATGATTGGTTGCAGAGTCACATTAAAAACTCTGGCCTCCATTTATCAGTACTGAATGTACACAGAATGGCCAGTGATTTTTTTTTTTTTTTTTGGGACAGTCTATCAATTATAGTTTACTGTTTACCTCAGCTGTCAATGCTGGGTGAGAAGTGCCCACCTTTATTTACTCTGGAAGAGGCTGTAAAACTTTGTCAAAGGTTTCCATGAGTAGGTAAAGCTCATTTCTGATCAGTGACAGCGATACTGAGGTCAGTTGTTGAGGATCAGCTGAATTTTTCTGCCACTGTTACCCTCTGTTAGCTGCTGTTAGGGGAATTAGTGTAATTGTCTTTGAAGTGGATCTAATGTTGGAGTCTGGTGCTTGGTGAATGTATTCTTATACGATGTAAGAATGTAATCAAACTGTTCATCAGAGAGGAAGTGTGATTTTTGGAACACATGAGCCTAACATTATCTATGATAATATTAGCTTATAACCAGCTGTTGTTGTCATTTACCTGGCTCTTGTCAGCTGAGATGGGAGGACACATGTCTAACCTGCTGGGGCTCAAGCCAACCTCAGTCTAAGGTAGGGTAGCTGGTCTGTCACACGGCTAACACGGAGTGACAGACAACCCACCAAAGCCCAGTAGAAGGTAAATATTTCGAACTGTGAAAAATGCAAAATGACTCTGCTTAACATCAAGGATGAATATATGGAGTTGGAAATGAGCATAATAGGTCTTCTTCAAGGTGGTATTCTGTTTTCCTCTTGTCGAGAGTTATTGTTCTCTCAGTAAGAAATATGTGGGCCTGACAGTATGTCATCCACATTTTCCCAGCCAAAGTACACAAGCACAAAGCAACAAGCTCCAATATTAGACTGAACTGACAGTTCTGTGTTATTCAGCCTAACAATGGCCCTCATACAAGACTGCATTAGTATTCTTTGCATAAATCCCTTTAAAGTTTGCTCACATGAGATTTCCTAGAGCTGTTTACGAGGAGCACATCTGTAAAATTTGATAGCTATATATATCTTTGCGCTTAAAATTGTTGCTTCATTTGACTGATTCATAAAAACAACATACCAAAGAGTTACAATAGTAAAGCAAAGCAGTGTCTGATATGTTTGGAGGGTCTAGCGTGAAATCCTTGGAACCATTCTCATTGACAGGCCCTCATGTTCTTGTACGGTACCAGATTTGGTGATGCAGTCTGCAATTATTTTGAGGTCAAAAGTCACAGCAGCTTTATAGTGAAAAGCTTTGTAAATGCTGACGTCAGTGTTTGGCGCCTGGTTGCATATAATTGTTGCTGCTGTTGACTTTAATGGGAGGCAGGAGGAGAGCAAACACTCTGGGTCCTTTGACAGGTCATTGTCTCTGTCCTCCCATTCTTGCAGTCTCTCTCCATCCATAAGCTCTCACCATGACACGAACTAACATCTCTTATTTTCACTGCACTGGCTGGCGCCTATGCTTGAAAGATAGTCTTTTTAATTACACTCTCTGTTTTGTAACCATCTTCTCTCCCAGAGGAATTTGTTGGAAAAGTGTCAGAGTGAGCCCGCTTCAGGCTAGAGTTTAACACAATCCTTAATGTGTCTAAATATCTGTTGATTTATATGGTGCTAGTGATTACACCCATATTTCATTTTCTTAGCTTTGTTTTACGATCCCTGCAATCATCTCCTTAATGTATGAGCAGCAATAAAATTGCTTTTCCTTCGCAGACTTATTACTCTAGATATGTAATCAGTATCCAGTCCTAAATAACCAACTCACTCTGTGGAAATCTCATTTTTCCATCATCAACTTATTTATTTTATTGTGAAAAGACAATAAATTGTGGCAAGGTTTTCCAAATATAGGAGGTTAAAGGAGTGTAAAATACTATAACTTATTCAATCCTGAAATCATTTTGCCTTTTGCCTGAATGAAAAAACACTATAAATATGTTACAGCACAGGAAGAAGAGAAGGGCCACTATTTGCTTTCAGATGTGCCTCAGTTCGCCCGGTGCAGCTGTTGTACAACATCCTGAATTTTATGTTGTGAATGCCGGACTTTTCATCAAAACGAAAACCCATGAGGACCATCTCTGTGGTGTTCCCGGAAAAAACACTCTTGCAGTTTGTATGGTGGCTTTTCATCAGAAGGATGGGACAATGTTTGCGCACTAGGGTGCTCCTGGTGGTGCAGAATAGCCTCATATTCCTTGGCTAATGTGCAGCTAGGCACAATAATTATCAGACAAAATGACTCGCTAGATTGCTCCCCATATCAGTACAGCTGCACCGCCATGTTTAACAGTTAGCAATGGACATTGAGATCACCCCAAGTGTAAGGTTTATAAATGATACAGTACACACACACAGAGACACACACATGATTAATTGACATTGCCTGCCCTGAAATGGCTCTCTATGTTCTACTTAGCACTAAAGTAATTAGGGACAGATGTCAGCGACAATACAGGAAACAAGTTATAACTTGTACTATACGGGTTTCAAAAAGTAGAACCGATAAACATCAAACCATTGCTGATTCAAAAATAGAATATTCCCACGTGTTGCATTAGTCACTCATTTTCTGTCTTAATATGAGTTACAAGAGAATATCAAACCACTTGTGCATGTTAAATCTAGCTTAGCAGAATCAACGATACAGCTGGCACAACTAGTCGCAATAATCAATACTTTTGTATTTAAAAAAGTATAACAGAGGACTTGTATGTGACAGTGGTCAATTGTGATGAACACACAGAGAAAAGAGACTGACTGTGCAGCTAATTTTACAATATGTCACATTACTGTTGTCACACGTCGTCACAACTTAATATACATTTCAAATAGCGTCACAATGTCTTTTTCACTTAACACTCTGTATATAACTGATGCTACACAGTGCATTGTTGCTGTCTACACTGTGTCATAACCCACAAAAATATTCAAACTGTAGACTGTTTAGCATTTGATTTAAAATGTCTTATTTGATTTTTACTCTAAATGGTTAGCCTAAGCATTCAATTAATGTAAAATTGCTTTTTCATGGAACGTCTGCTCTATACAGCATGTATAGCATGTATACAGTTTAAAATTTGAGCTAATTCTATGCTAAAAACTAACACAGCCTGGATAAAAAACTAAACGAAAAGGTACAGTTTTCATTATGAGAGCTGGAGTCTGAACAACAAAACATAGTTAAAGACGTTTCGAGACACAAATTCAAATTATGTGAAGGACTTGTTAGCATAATGTGAGAAAGAGAGGGCCTGTTGTGAATGCTTTATGTAATAGTCACCCAGCACTGCCACTCCACAGATGGTCCAGGAGAGGTAGGCAGTTGTACCAGCACATCTATTTCCACATAGCAGCAATAAGAGCTCTTATCCCTCTCTGCAAACCCACACTCTGACAGGAGGCTGAGGCACTTGACGAGCAGCAGCAAGGCCAGATACTGTGATTAAAAATGGATGCTTATGCGAGAGAGAGAATGTCAGCATGATGCTGCCATAACACATGCATATAAAACAGGCGTCAGATTGCTCATCTCTCGATGTGGTCCTTATTGGTGTGTTATTGATTATGGCGAGTGAGCAGATTGCACTTGGAGACAGGCTGATGTCCGGAGATTTGCATGGCTGGTGCTTTTTTTACGAGGCTCCTATCCTGAGTTTGTCAATTAGTCTGCTCAGCAGAAAAAAAAACATGCTGTATCTGATGATATATGGGAACTTGTTGAGATGCGATCTCTAAAATACTGAATGCCTGTGGACCCACGTGGAGTAGATAACAGCATGAACAGGAAATAATTCCCCGTTATGAAACTAGTATGAGGTCTGACCAGAGTACAGCTTTAGCTGTACGAGAAGTACGGTTGACTCTGCCTGTTTGTGTTTGCCGATCTCACATTCTCACACGAAGTCCTTCTGATTAGAGGCAGCATGAGGAAATGTGGTGCAGTGCTGACTCAGATGAGAATTAGTTGTATTTCCAGAGTTATATGGTATTTGCAGCATTGCCCTCGTGCAGAAACAAATCACAACAAACAGACACATCCAGCGGGAAGATATCCCTCGTCTTTCTAAGTAAAAGTCTTAGTAGGCTGTAATACTCCAAGAGTACTATCAGGAAAAAAGTGGCTTTAAACACAATGTTCATAATAATAAGAGTGCAAATGTTCTGTTGTGGCATGTAATGTCAAACACATTGTGATGACTCCACAGAGAATTACCGCCCCCAGTATTATTTAGCTGTTTTAATTGTTCTTACATATTTTAACCTGTGCTCGGGAAAATACTTCTTCAAACCTGACACAGGTATACACACTGTTGACACAGTTGGATTGTTGATGCATTAAGCGTTTGCTTAATACTCGTGCATGTGCATTAGCATTTCTTCTGTTGCTGGCCCTATCTGTAGGTTCCCACTCAGGACACTGACTTTAAATTGGGACAAGGAGTAAAACTTTTCGTAAAACACTTTTCAAGGTGCTGGAAAAGTTTTACAAACATATAATCTCAGTTATTCAAAACTTTATAATAGAGTAAGACAGAGGACCTTTGTTTTACAGATGGTTCCTTTTTATACAATGAGAGTCTATGTGGAAAAGGCTTTTGGGTGACCTCCACTTTGAGTGACCTCCAGAAAAAAATGACAGCAAGCCTGAGCGCCTGTTATATTCAGTGTTATATATGCTATATAGCTATATAGCATATAGCTATTTTTAATATAGCTATTATTATATTATTATATTCATTTTCCTTGTCAAAATGCGGTAACTCTATGCTTCTGTATGTTATGTTCATAGGTGCTAGCTTTAAGAAGCAACCAGGCTACAGATGAGCACTGGACCTCCTAAAGATAACTGTTTTTTTATATAAGCATCAATAATCCCCAAGAACCGTAATCAAGTATTTATGAGTAAACGCAGCAGAGTGCAGCATTTAAAAAATGAAATGATCTCAGAGTTGCTTTTCAGGTTCATGAGGGGGCTGAAACCTATCCTGGCTGACACTGTATGAGAAGCAGGCTACACTTTGGACAGACCACCTGGCTGTCTGTCTGTCTGTCTGGATAATGCAAACAAACACACAGCCACACACTCTTCCATCACTAAAGCCTATTTACGACTAATCTAAGTCACCAGTCTAAGTAGTATATCTTTAAACTGTAGGGAGAAGCCACAGCACACACTTACTGCATTAAATATTTAATTATAGGTGCGACTAAAGTTAAATATTTCTTATATGTTATACTCATGGGAATGTTAATAATTAAGATAACAATTTAAAACCCTAAAAAGTAATCTCAACTAAAAATAAATAAAAGCACATGAAGTACTGTAGAATATACTTCTTAAGTTAATCTTTTTTTTTAATCACTGCACTCTTCTACCTCTGAAGTCCAAAAGACTAGGAGGTGACTCATCTGATTGTAAAAAATAGTATGATTCTATAAAACTTCACTCTTCATCTCATGCTTACGTACTTTCCTGATGTGTTTAATCAGTCTTACTGAATACAACATAATGTTCATTCTGTAAACTGTGGTCCCCATTAGAGTCAAGAAGGATAATAAAAGAGGAAATGCTTTGAGGCAGGCCTACATTATTACTTTCAGTCAGTACCTAGGAACATGTGGTTTCCTTTGGTTAGGCAGTCCCGTTAATGTCCAGTTTTAAAACACCAAGATGGTGATAATGAAAATTATTAGTTTGAGACATCTAAAAAGTACTTCACTGACCAATGTGTGGTCTCCCGTGGCTATGTACATCTTTAATAATATACATACTTTAATATACACTCAATTGTGACAAGTATATACACTCACCAGCCACTTTGTTGGACATACTTGTTGAAATGCTTGTGAAACTATCCAATCAGCCAGTCACATAGCAACAACTCATTTAGGCATGTAGAAATGGTGAAGACACCTTGCTGAAGTTCAAACTGAGCGTCAGAATGGGGGAAAAAAGGTGATTTGCGTGCTGTGGGGGATTCCCGTGATGCACAGTGTTTCTTCTTTGGTCACCTTTTTTACTCACTATGTGTTCATATATCTCTCTGCATTTAATTATTAGTTATTATTAATCTCTGGCCCTCTTCCACAGTGTGTCCTTGTCCTGTCTTCCTTCCCCATCCCCAACCAGTTGTGGCAGATGGCTGCCCCTTCTTGAGCCTGGTTCTGCTGGAAGTTTCTTCCTGTTAAAAGGGAATTTTCCCTTCTCACTGTTGCCAAACCACTTGCTCATAGGGGTCATATGATTGTTGGGGTTATCTCTGTTTCTTTGCATTATTGTAGGGTCTTTACAATATAAAATGCCTTGAGGCAACTGTTGTTGTGATTTGGCACTATATAAATAAAACTGAATTGAATTGAATTGAATTGAACATGGCATAGTTGTTGGTACCAGACAGGATGGTCTGACTGCTTCAGAAATTGCTGATCTTTTTCCAACACATCTATTAGACAATGGTCCAAAAAAGAGAAAATGTGAAGTGAGCGGCAGTTCTCTTGAAAACAATGCTCCCCTGAAGTCAGATGAAAATGGCCAGACTGCTTGAAGCTGATATGAAGGCTTTAATAACTAACAAATAGCCACTTGTTACAACCAAGGTATGCAGAAGAGCATCTCTGAACACAGAACACATTGAGCCTTGAACCAGATGGGCTGCAGAAGCAACATACCACACTGGGTGTCACTGCTGTCGGTTAAGAGCATGAAACTTAGACCACTAAACATTTGAATAGTAGAAGATTAGAAAATTTTCCCTGGTCTGATGAGTCTCGATTTCTGTTGCAATGTTTGAATGGCAAGGTCAGAATTTGGTATCAAAAACATGAAGTACAGAGTTGCCCTTCCTTATCTGAATAGTTCAGGCTGCTTATGGTGGTGTAAGAGTGTGGGGGATATTTTCTTAGTCGCAACTGAGATTTTAAGCAGAGGTGGCAAAAGTACAGACATTCTGTACTTACGTAGAAGAACAGATACTAGTGTTAAAAAATACTCCAGTAAAAGTTGAAGTACTGATTTGACTTCTTTACACAAGTAAAAGAGGAAAAAGTACAGGCTCTTAAATGTACTCTAGGTAGGAAAGTACATGTGGCTCCTAGAAGAACATTTGTACCACCTATTTTTGTGCAAAGCTAACTGAACCGTATGGTATATTAATGTAATAATAAAATAATACAGGAAGATAGGAATACAAACCTTATTTCAGTTCATTTTAATTCTAATAAAGGTACTCAGCTTGAATCAGGTAAGTATAACATGAGCAGAGAAAAAAGAAAAAAAGGAAATTAAAAATAGCTCTATTTTCTGTTGCCTACATTGTAGAGGGTGATTTTGCCTCTAACCAGGAAAATGTGTACAGGTGGGGGAACCCTAAAATTGGTTGTAATGGCTCAATGTGGGGAAAAGAATCATAACTCACAATAATTTCTATTGAGAGCTCCGGTAGATTTTCATAATGTACAGGCTGTGATCAGCTGACCTGCTGCTCTTTGTGGATGTACACAACTTAATTCAACCAGATGTCAGCAGATGTTTCATGAGCTGTCCTGGCTGATTTCCATCCTCTACACTGACAGTACACTGTTTATGCTTTAGTTTAGTCTTTTTTCTAGATTTTATAAAGGTTGTATGAAGGTGGAATTCAGTGAATGAAACTATAATCATCAGCTTAACTTCAAATTCATCTCTGCTGCACTCGATGTAACCTAACTCTGACCATGAAACCACAGTCAATGTGCACCAGTCACAGACTGTTCTTTACTTTAAATCCATCACAGTACAGCAAACTAACCTAGTTATCCTGCACTAACCTTTAAATAACACAGTTACTCTACCTCAGTTTGACTTACAGCATGTTTCACGATATGAAAAAACCATAATGTCACCCAATATCTGTTTTAAAAATGTGAAGACTCACATGTAAGCTTTAAACTTACAGTGTATCAAACACCGCTGAGCAGTTCTTACCTTTAAATCTCTATTCTTCCTCTCCTGTCCTCTTTCTTATCTTTCTCCATCTCTGAGTGAAGTTAGCGCTCTTTCTTTTCTCTCCCTGTGAAACACAGCAGCTGGACCTTTAGCTAGCAACACACTGTGAGACAAACTGCACACAAACAGTTTGTGTGTTTGTTGATATTTGTTGAGCTGATAGAAACGTTACATTTAAAATTACTTGTCACTTAAAAATTGTTACGCCCTTTATACTCGCTTGTCTTCTTTCAGGCTAGCTAGATACTGAAGTACTGCAACCCCAACTTACGGACACCTGCAGTCGTTCTGATGTCGTGCCAAAAAAAATAACAATAATAATAATAATAAATAAATAAAAACACGGGTCCACTTTAACTCCTATGGTACACGGTTTTGCCTCTTTTTATGCCACATTTCCTGGTGATTAATACAAGAACAGGATCGTCCTTCATGTGTTACTGTTTAGGCTCAAATCAGTTTGATCTTTGGAGGCTCGCAGTGACATGAAATAATAACTCACCTCAAATACGTCAAACCAAAACTAATGAGCCTCTTCTGAAAATGTAAGGAGTAGAAAGTACAGATATTTGTTTAAAATGTAGGGAGTAAAAGTAAAAAGTTGTCAGAAAAAAAAACTCAAGTAAAGTGCAGATACCTAAAAATTCTGTACTTTTGCTTTTAAGTAAGCATTGTTTAAATCCCACAGTGTACATGAGGATTGTTGTGTTGTATACAGCTTGCCCATCACTTTATGAACACCATCATGGCTGCTTCCAGTAGGATCACACACCACATCACAGAACTCAAATCCTCTCCAACGGATTTCTTGAGCGTGACAATGAGTTCACACTGTTCTCAAATGGCCTCAACAGTCACCAGATCTCAGTCCAATAGAGTATTTGGGATGTAGTGGAACAGGAGATTCACAACATGGATGTGTAGCTGACATGTCTACAGTAACTGTGTGATGCTGTCATGTTAATATGGATTCTAGACTCGTGAGTTACGACACTGTAACACAACCATGGCAGACCCGACGACATTTCCATGCTTTTCAGCATACTTTTATTTACGCACACGGTTGCTGTTACAAACTTCCCGGCTGCAGCGTCCCAGCTGCCAGCCACACGTACACAACAACCACAACAACAGTCAGGACCAGCTTTTTATGCCGGCGAGGCGTGACTGCAGATGCCGCGCAGGTGAATCCATCTCCTCTGCAGCGGCACCGCAGACCACGCCCCGCCACATACCCCCATCGCCCGACTGAGGCCGGGGCCCCATCCGGCCGAACCTACTCCCCCACCCCCCCGCGAGCGGGAGAGGGAATCAGCTCTGGCCGTCGGTACTCCCGGCCACAGGTCCCGAGACGAGGAGACGACGGTTCAGGCGGCCGGCTGCTTGCCCAGCGGCGACGGTGAAGCTGGACTGGAGGCCGGGCGCGTGACCCGCAGTAGCGGCCCGGCAGGCGTGGTCGAGAGCCGGGGCTCACAGGCAACTGGGCCGGCCTCTGGTGCGCAGAATCAGCTGGTGCGCCGGCCTCGGATGGGGGTGAG
>VVHJ01061610.1:0-14890 GCA_015107715.1 Tylochromis polylepis | reverse complement strand
TTTTCTAAGTGTGCACATGTGTGCGCTAATGCATATTTGTATACTAAGTGTGTCCAGGTGTGTGATGCTAGCCCGGGGCCTCTCTTGCTCTCTCGCTCTCTCTCTCGACTGGCTGGAGCCTCTCTGCTGCTCTGCTCTCATGGTTAATGCATGTGGAGAGAGAACTCTTGCCCCTCTAGCTTCTCCTCTTCTCTTTACTTCCCCAGAATAGAACTGATCCTCACCATACATGAAGGAAGATAACTCCCATTCCTTTCCCATTTCCTTTACACGCAGCAAAGAAGAAATTACAAAAGCACAGAGACAGAGAGAAGGAGTGAGAGATAAGGTGACAGAGAAAAAGCTGGGAAGATAGGAAGGAAAGGGAGTACAAAAAGTTTCAGGAGCAGAGATGTGAATGCTTTTAGATTCCCTCATCCCTTCTTCTATCCATGTGGAATAATGGCAAAACAGGATATCAAATAATTGCAATGAGCAACACTGAAACTGCATGTACAGAGTTTTGGCAAGCAACCAGTTAAAAATGGAGATCAGAGAACACCACAAGGGACACATGGTTTGACTGCTAAGTGTTACAATAAACAGTGGTGCGAGGGATCATGTCCCTACATGAATGGTTTCTACTTTTCAATCAGAGCCATAGCAAGAGAGTGAACTAAGGGGTGATAGTCTAAAGATCTTTTCAGCATATTCTGTCATTTAATTTATGGAACATGCTTTCATTTCTAGCTCATTGTTTAACAGCAATTTAATAATCATCCACCCATCCATCTGTGGTCTGGAACATATCCCAGCTGTCACAGGACGAGAGGCAGGGTACACCCTGGACAGGTTGCCAGTCTATTGCAGTGCTGCGACTATTATTTATTCTTAAAAATAGCCTCGGAGAGAGCCATGATCCCTCTCTATGTGTTAGCTCTGCACAGACTGGCAGCCTATCTGGGGTGTATCCTGCCTACTGCCTGATGATAGTGGGATAGGCTCCAGCCAGCACAATATCTCTGTAATAAAGAATAATACTGAACTAACAGCCATCTTTATGATCCAGGTTTCGTTTCCTGTTTTTGTTTCTCCGGTAGTTTCCACTGCCAAGCAGGCTTGGCTTCAACCAGTGCCAAGTTAAAGTGGCAGAACAGGCACAGACACACAAACATAGGGAAGCTATCACTGTGAGACTTCTGCTGGGCTATATTAGGAGATAATCCTGAACTGTCCTAACAGTGACACACACACACGAACACACACCATTTCCTGTAACCACTATCTGCTATTTACAGGGAAATTTATTCAGCTACATCAAAGAGGGCCGCAGGTAGATTGGTGTTTACTGTAATGATTTCCCCTCACTGGAACCAAACACCCACAAACATAAAAACATGCCATTTGGCACTACATACACTAAGCAATGGGGCTGCACAATTAATCAGATTTTAATCTTGATCACATTTTTGGCTTCCCACAATTAAATGAACATGATAGAGCGATAATGAAAATGTGTGCTCCGCCAGCACAATTCAAAGTAAAAGCAAATCCAGCACTCTCTAAATTACTGCCTCCAGATGGGCCAATCATGTTGCACCGTGCAGCTTCAGGTTTCCTGGACTAGTCTGGATGAGTAGAAGAACTTGTCCTTCGAAGCGAATCATCATCCATTGTTTGGAAATTTTTCTGCTTTGGTGCAACTGACGTTAACCAAGAAATCATATGCAGAGAGTGCTGTATGTCTGTGCCACAAAGCAACTTGACTAACTTATTCAAATGGCAGAAAACACAGCGTAAACTGCAGTAAAATTAATGCATGAAGGTCAAGAAAAACAATGCAGTGGTTGCTAACAGGAATTATCCAACATCAACTTAAAGAACCACAAAAGCGGGCTGTACAACTCATCAGCGTATTCTTCCAGCTCACAAAGATGCACTGAAATCACCAACCAGTCGCCTTCGGTTTGGCCAAAATCCAATAAACACGGTGAGTACGTAAGAACTCAAGAAAATGGTCAACACACTGGACAAGAGATATGTAATTGCAGGGCAAATAGAGAGGGATCTCACAGCTGTCAAGTCTCTTCAATGTTCATTCACATCCATTGAGCGGGCACAATGAATGGAATCAAAGACTTTGTGTTTTGCTTCTAGGATGCACTCAGATCAGGTGAGGAAGCACCATAGTTGTCAGCAAAGACATCTTAATTAACAGGGAGGCAGCACAGTGTGAAGGTGAAGGAAGTTCCCTGTTGATTTAATTTTGTGTTAACTTTGGTGACATTTTTTATTTATTTATTAGTTTTTTCTCTGAGTGTAGCACTGAATTGAGGCGAATGAGGAGTGCCAATTTTATTTTAAAAAGTTAGTTAGTTTACATTAAAGTGCAATAAAAGCATTTCTTACTCAGATCGATGAATAATCATAATCTCAATACTGATGCAAATAATTATAATAGACATTTTGGCCATAATCATGCAGTCATACTAAACATGTCACTCTACCTTTGCTGACAGTTCCTGCTGGACGAGGCATGATAAACTACAAAGTCTGATTGTTTTGTGATTCCAGTTTTTTGCCTAAATAAATAAATACATTTTACAAAAATAAAAATAAATGGTTGATATGCAGTTCTCCTTTCTATCATCCAGACGTAAAAAAATTAATGCATCCAGTACTGTGCGGGTTTTGGCCGAAATGTGACACTAGAGGACTAAATCTATGAATGCACTGATCCAGATACAGCTGCAGGAGTTGGCTTTGCTACCGAGTCTCTGATTGTTCCATTTTGGGGGTTGCAATTGGCCTTGCAGTGGACAGAAATCTGGTAAGCTTTTGAGTCAATGTCAACACCTGCCCAAAGCTTTTCTGGTTAAAAAACCCCCCACAGGATCAACTTCAACATTAGTTGCCAAAACATCATCAGAAGTTATTAAAAGCGCTGACATCAGACGCTGAAACAGCCACCTTCTATCTTCAGACAGAGGTGCTGAGATCCCAGTGCATTTACAGCCACATGTGTTGATTGAGAGTTTTGTCACAAGTGAACCAAAAATAAATGCATTAAGTCAGTTTTTACAAGCAGATTTTAAGGGCTTGTTGTCATGCTACCTCTTAATCTATTCCTCAGATTGTTTTCACACTTAACTTAATTCTCTGCTAGGAGCCAGACGTAGGTTATTTATGTAATAAGGTTCATTAGTCAATGTATTGTAAAAATCTGTTGTTTGTTTAGTATATGCACTGCTTGAAGTTCAAACTAAAGAAATACCTGAGTGAAGATACAGTATTGATTTACATTCTTAACATTAACTAAACTCTGTTATTTATGCACAAAGGACTGTTATTATTTATGTGAAAATACAACATTAAAAAATATGTGAATGCTACAATATACACATTTATTTTAAATAAGATTTAGAAAACTAGAGCAGTGTCTGCTGATGTTTTGTCTTGATTTTACATTAGGATCTGCCTTGGCACAAAAGACTCAGTGGCTTAACAAACATGTGCCATCTTTGACTGTACTGCGTAAACACAGATCATTAGGACATCAAGGACATTAAAAATAAGCTGCTGAAAATGCTTTTTCCTATGTGTATTAACCTTTTTGCTAGTGTTTGTCTGGATTTGTGTTATTGTACTTAGTTGTATGTTTCTGTGTTTGAGTTTTCAGCATGCATTCCCTGGCGGCCCTGATCATGCTGTTGCCATCACACTCATTCCCAGCAGGTTCCTTCGCCTCAGTGTCTCAACATGTTCAAGGAGCTTCACACATGGGAACACAAAGCACTGCCTGCTATCAAAGCATACACATCCTCAAACATGCATCATGGATACAATGACCTTCGCTGTGGGTAACCTGGTTTCCATGGTTGCCTGCCAAAGTGTGAAAAAAAAAATCTGAGACCTCAGAGTACAGCTGAGAAAGATTAAAGATACACAGAAAAATTACAAAACGAAGTGGAGGTTTTCATTCAAAGCAGGACAGTGTGCTTCTGTTTGACTAATTGGAAAGAGTAGCACAGTAACCAGTGCAGGGTCAGAGGTGGTATCCCCACTGGGGCCACTCACAGTCAGAAAGAGCCTGATGAAGATAAAACATGTCCTACAAAATATGTGAAGAATGTGTGAACTCAGATCATCCTCTCAAGGAGGCCATTGTGATTCTGTCATTTTGAAACATATTAAATAAACTTAATGGCAGGCCATGAGATCATGTATTTATAACTGGTTCTTTAATAGTCTAAATGTGAACTTTATAGACAAGCCCTGTGGTGGATACAAAGTAATGTGTTTTACGTTTAGGGGAGGGGAAAAGTTGTCTGGCAATTCTTATTATTATATAAGAGCAGGTTGAACATTTCCATTTGTCTAAATGCACTGAGCTGATGCCATGTGATTGGATGGTTAGATGTTTGAGTTAATGACCAACTGATCAGGTGTAACCAAGGAAGTGGCCAGTGAGTGTATATTTACTTGAAAATAGTACAGAGGTAACTTCTCAAATGTTGAAACTAAATGGAAAATAACCCATGTACTCATTCTAAATTTGTCACCAACCAAAATTTAATGAATAATTTTCAAATAATAAAAATTATTAGAAGTAAAAATGGAGAGAGGTGTGGCACTGTGTGATGGACTGTGTTACAAATAGTCAAAAAGAATTCAAGAAAGAGAAAGACAAGGAAAAAAATCATGTTAAGTATTATAAATATTATGCACATAATCATGTATATAGTGTTGCAATGGTGGATGCTTCTATTAAAGATGGCTGAAGTTGAAAATTTTGGAGGTAGACCAAAAAAGC
This sequence comes from Tylochromis polylepis, assembly GCA_015107715.1. Taxonomy (NCBI): domain Eukaryota; kingdom Metazoa; phylum Chordata; class Actinopteri; order Cichliformes; family Cichlidae; genus Tylochromis; species Tylochromis polylepis. The sequence goes on along the minus strand of VVHJ01061610.1, from coordinate 10,098 downwards.
TTTTTAGTTGAGAAGAAGAGTCTTTTTGTACTCTGTATGTAAAAGTCTTTACAAGATATTTCATTTTAGCACATTTCCCTTACATACACCGTTTAACAGGGACAGAAATAGAAATCATGTCCCAAAATGGCATCCTGCTGCCAGTGTTCTTGCTGTCCACGCTTCTACTTCCAAGGGTTAAAGTGGACCGCGACACCTTCAATTAATAGATAATTACATTTGATAGGTAGATTATTATAAAAACTGTTGAGTAAGGTCATAGCCTGGAGTTGCTTCCAGCTCATCGTAATCACATTCTGCTAGAGCTCAGATGATTATGTGAGTTATTTCTGAGTAATTTTTTTTCACCAACACTGGCTGCCACTCTGAATCTTAGGGTTCCCCCACCTGCCAAGTCTGTTTGTAATGTAACCTCTACTTACTTACAAAAAATGCTTGACAGCTTGCATATGTATATTTGGATGTGACAGTTGTCATTTCCAATCAAAATGAGAAACTGAGAGGCCGTGCCCACAAGCACCTGGTTCTATTTGTAAAGGAAAAGATGAGGAAGTGTTGGAAGTTTTTAGTTTTTTATATTTCTTTGTAAATCATGGCCAACGTGCTCCAGGCTAAAGAGACCAGGACCCATCTGGTTTGTGTCAGTTCACCATTCAAAAGCCAACATTCATGATGGCATTGGGTCCACATGGCATGGGTAACTTGTCACATCTTTGAAAGCATCATTGAAGCAATATTTGATGACATGCAGACAACATTTTTCTTCTTATGTTTGTTTGTTTGGTGCTGTCCTGCAAAAGCAATGTTGTGCATGCATTGGTATGACATGAAAGAATCCTATCAGGTATTAAAAAAAAAAAAAATCAGGTATGTTATGACATGAAAAATATACTAACGGAGACCGAACTGTTGAGGAGCTTGAATTCTTTCAAGAGGAAAAACACTTGGCCTTCATAACAACAACTGATCTCCCACATGGATGGTGTTTAAAGAGGTGATGCAAGCATGCCCTATCCCAAGTTTTCTGAAACGTGGTACTGGGATCAAATTCAAAATTAGTTTATATTTTTCAAAAAACACTTTTCCACATATTTTGTGTTGTGCTTGTGCTATCTTTACTTAAATACAGAGCTGCAAATTACCGCATTCGATTTTAATTTACATTTAAATGTCACAGCGCGACTTCTTGGGGTAGTTGGAGGGATATATTGCATACACATTCCTCTACTCAAGTAAATTTGTTTGTAGGCATGCTGTGTACTCTATGTGCTCCCATATGTGTGTGTGTGTGCGCGTGCACATCTCCACTGAGCTGTCAGTGTTACTGGAGGCATTCAAATTGGATTTTTGCTGCTTGGCGGAGGTTTATGCAGACACTGGGGCTTTTGATTCAGTGCTCACTCACGGACAGCCATGCATGACAGACTGTTTCCTTAAGAGAGAAAGAAGGAGAGAGGGAAAGAGAGGAGGGATACCAAAGATGTGAGGCATGAGACAGTGAGAGGCCAGACAGTGAGCTAGAGGAGTAGATAAAATGTGGAAGGCATATTAGAAAGCAAAAAATGGGGCTGAAGCCACCAAGAATGCAGGAGGAAGACAATGCCACAGTGATGGACAGAAAGAAAAAATCTGCTACGTGATTAGTTGGAAAAGAGCGTAAATTATATTTTCAACACTCAGTGAAAAATGCTTTAACCACATTTCAGTTATTTGGAAAGGTGACTTTAGAAGAGGTGATTACTTTCACTGCTTAAAATGAAACTTAATTGCATGTCTGAATTCATAAAATCATTTAAAAAAAAATCCTTCCTGGCAGTGATAATTATTTGTGACTTCTTTTTCACTCTACCATATGATTGCACTTAAGCCAGTGTCTGCTACTCATTTAAGACTACTGCTATTGATAGGAAGCTTTCAGACAGCTTAAACTGGGGGAAGGAGCTTGCCGATAATGATTTCCTTAAACAACAAGCTCCTTTACAACAGCAATAAACTGGACGAGCTATAACGGAGCTTTTATGTGGATTTTTTTTAGGAGCAATTTAGTTAGTAACTTGTAATATGATCGACAGCATCTTGTGGAAAACACTTTCAAAATAAAATCAATATAAAGCTTTCATTTCTGTTGCAGCGCACATGTAAATATTTTGGAAGACACTGTCAGGGAATGATTTATGACTGTTTGCGTTAAAGTTACTGTAAAGGTAACGCTATTGAATAAATCCACAGGTTAAAGACCTGCCAAATCAAACTTTAACTCTTTGACACAACATATCTTTTTCTTGGGTATCTAATATCAGTACAATGAGGCCTTACATATAGAGATGCATACTTACATACAGCAAGTAGTCCTCTAACATTAAAAGAAAAGACACAACCATGTAGTGATGAGCTGGCACCAGCCATTATATTTACATTAATTCAATGGTGTCTAAATTATTGCCATTATCAGCCTTCTGTGGTGATGAAAATATATCCTCTCATTTAGGTCATTCCGGTCATGTCCATCATTACGGGGAAAACAACCTATTTTTTCCCCTTTTTTGGTAGACATGAATAACTCCTTCCATTCCTCTGGGGGGGAAAGTGCCATTAGTGTAATAAATACATTCTGTTATTACCAAAAAATGTGAGAGGTAATTACCAAAGTGTCATTCCTGTAACCTGTGTCATTAGCTTTCCTTTCTTTGTGTGTGTTAGTAATGTCATCATCAGGATGGCTACCAGGATTAGAATAGCCACCAGTGTAGATATGCACATTACTGAGATGGGTGCAAGTACTCATCACACTGTGGGTTTGAGTTTGTCACATGGCCTGGCTGGCATTTTATCTATTTATACTCTACTATTGAATAAGATTTAGACACTACATTTTGGTTAACTTGCAGACAATTACTGCCTCAAGCCCCTAAAACATTATTGTAAAGCCTTGTTCCAAAGAAATAAAAGAAGAAATTCTCTAGGTCTAAAACTTTTCCTAGTGCACCTACTGTAGTAATGTGAAGCTAAGAAAGATATTATTACCTTTATAGCACAGTTTACCAACCAACTACCATCTTATGAGCTTCTAAATACCTCTCACAGCCTTTGAATTTGTCAGTGAAAAGCATTGCCACTGATCTTATTATATGACTTCAGGAATTTCCAAGATATACAGCCACAATTTTGCCTTTGTTTATGTACAGCTTTTCCAATTTTTCAAAAAATTTTACTTTTAAGTGCTCCTATGTGGAAGCCTGCAAGTGGGTGACTCAGGCTTTAAATTGCTAAGAATTACTATCAGATTAGATACTCATTACAGCAGTATCAATACCAGTGGCACCGTGCCTCTTTGCCTCTTCTACCTGACATATAATGTTACCGCACCCCCACCCCACTAGCAGTTAAATCTGACATCATCATGACACTGAACAACACTTCATGAGCAATTTCAGGTCAGTAAAGCATCCATTTCAGCAACATTTAAGTATTAAACAGTTATCATAAATATTAACCTCGCCGACATGTTAAAATTAACTATTTAACTACTACTAATTACCCAATAACAGCATTAGCTGTATGTTATCAAAAAAAGATAGCGCAGTTATTAAATATAAACACAATTATTTGTGTCTAAAAGGTTTTATTTTTCTTTTGAAGTCCCAGATTGGAGCAGACAGAAACTGTAACAGGCTGCCTTACTAACTCTATTTGATCAGCAACGAAATTAAGCTGCCAAGTCACCAGAGGTACAGCACCACCTGAGGCAACCTGAAAATATTTTTATTTTAATATATAAAATAATGCCTTATCATTTTTGTCATTTTTACCGCTGTTGTATCAAAAATAGTATCAAGTATTTTTCTAGCATCATCTCAACCCTGCTATCAGTTAGTTAGTTCACAGTGAAATGGGCTTAAATGTCATGAATGTCTTAAATGTCTCTCCCCCAAGCAAGTTAGAAATATATAAATTTACATCTACAGTAGTGCAAACAGAGATATTTACTTCATGAGACAAATGGCAGCAGCAGCTTGCACAACTGCTGTATTTGCTGAAGCAAGGTAGAATTAGTGTTTAATATGTCTTTACAGCTTTCTGTCTCCCAACAATGTCTCACACTGTATGAGGTATGTTTGTTATTGCATACAGGATGGTACCCATGTAATGGCGTACCGGAATCAATCATATTTAGTCTTACTTCCCCTGATTACCACTGAAATGGACTCATAACATTGTTGTGGTGCCAGGGCTCAAACTTGAGACTGGAATAATTTGGTAGTGGGAAACATTTTCTTTCACTCTTAATATGTGGTAAATGTTGAAAATGGTCTGCTTTAATCCAAAACATGATATTCAAAAACAAAACTTCAACTGAAGTACAGTACTTTGTTTGTCACAGTTTTATCAAAACTGCAGAAAGTTGGTGACCTCTGTGCACTATGCGCCTCGACATCTGCTCTGCTCTTCTCTGTGATTCTCTGTATATGAGCTACTACTTCATGGCTGAGTTGCTTTGGTTCCCAATATCTTTTATTGAGGAAATTTCACAGCTGGACTTGTTGCACAGGTGACATCCCATCACGGTACCACACTAGAATTCACTGAGCTCCTGAGAGCGACCCATTCTTTCACAAATGTTCGTAGAAGCAGTCTGCATGCCTAGGTGCTTGATTTTATACACCATGGAAGTGAGTGAGTCAACTGAATTCAGTGATTTCGATGTGTAAGTCAATACTTTTGGCAAGATATCATATGTTATTGATTATCAAATACAATGGAGGCACAAGCACACACATACAAAGAATGTGTGAAAGGCAGGTGCTTTGATTTGAGAGGAGAGAAGAAGAGAAGCACAGTCTGCAGATTTCACCAAAAAAACAAATTAATCCAAAACACACACACACACATTTCTATTAGCAGCCCTACATGCACGCTGAGTCTAAAATTAGCACTCAATCTGTTGAACAACAAACAGGCTACAGGGAGGAAGACATGCTGCCAAAAGGTTTAGCTGAGAGAAAAGACAGGGACACATGCAGGTAGACAAGACTTAGGCAGTATTAACAACAGTGGTTATAAGATATATAAAACTTTAACAAACTTTTTAGTTATACTCATTATGTAATACTTATTTGCATATTTAAGCAAAATAGACTGATGTGAACTCTTGTTAACAATTTGCTTTTTTTTTTACTGATATGTTAATGCCCTTGCAGAAGAGGTTTAAAATATAGATGATAGCTTGTTTCACCTTTTCCTGTTGTTATTTTGCTTGTTTTGGCATTAGCTGTAAATCTCTGTTTACTGCTGTCTTGAATAATCTACCTTTGTCTGCAAAGTATTTGGGCCCTAAAGGTAACTTCCTGTAATGGACAGCTGCATGAACACTGTAAATGTACAAAATTTTTAGTGTCACAAATGAATTAACAACAGTTTTTACTGTTCAAGCATTTTTTGTTTGCATTTTTCAATGAAAGCTGCATGGAGCCTACCCCTGCTGTCTTAGGGCGAGAGGCAGGGTACACCCTAGACAGGTCGCTAGTCTGTCCAGGGCTAACACATAGACGCAGACAACCATTCGCAACTATGGGCAATTTAGAGTTTCCAATTAACCTAACCCCACTAACTGCATGTCTTTGGACTGTGGGAGGAGGGAACCCACACAAACACAGGAAGAACATGTAAACTCCACACAGAAAGACCTTGGCCTGATGGTGGAATTGAACTCAGGACCTTCTTGCTGTGAGGCAACAGTGCTTTGTTTACTAAAACTGCAATAGATCAAGAATCCTCAGCAAACGAAGAGAAAAAACAAATGGTTGGTGGTTAAACTGTTGTTATAATAGTATAAAAATACAATGGCCCAAGCAGAGGATTTTTAAGAGGGATAGCAGGTCTTATTGGCTTGTCTGTAAAGTGAGGGGTGAGCTGGTGAAGGAGGGCTGTCATTTTTTGTTTGTTTTTATCCCTTTTCTTTTGAGACTTCTGTTTACTGCAACATTAAAAGCCACGTTTGGCTGCTTTTTCAGTCTAATCTTCAGAACATCTGGAAAGGTAACAACCCACAACCCATTAGCAAATAATCTTTATGGATTCAGATGTGAACCAACACAGCAAGGCTTTTTAGCATATTTGCCCAGGTGTACTTTTTTCAAGGAATGAATAACTCACATAAATGAGCTGCAAATACATGTCGTGTGGGTGTTTCAGTATCCCCCATCTATATTCATAAGAGCTGCAACACTCGGGGTTTATCCTTTTAATGTGCTAAACTGACAACTCCAGTACGCACCACACAGCACACACAAAACATCAAATGAGCAGGAGTTCATCTGGTTCATTCCTAGATGCTATTTATCCATTTCAAAACAAAAAATGCCACCTGTAATTTTGCTGGCAGCATATCGGAAACACAGATGGTGATGACTGTAATATATTGGGTGTGCTGGGAGTGCTGTTAATTTCCAGCTTGTTCTGAGTACTCCTCTTGCCAGCAGAGGGCAGACGTGTTGTAGTTGTGCAGTGATTTAAAATAAAAAGAGCCATCATTTCTTGAGCTCCAATTTGTTTTTTCTGGCAGTTACAGTACAACACATGGTGACAGAAGTCTGTCAAGAACACATTTAGTAAGTGCAGTTCAACAGATTCAGAACTCAAGCAAAATTCGTCTTTGACGTGCCACAGTCAGAGCTATCTGCTAAGCAGAGAGCAGGTTGGCTAGGTACGTGGATTGGTGAGCAAGGCAGAGAAATCTGCAAGACTCTGGACTGGGTGGACAGGGAGAAAGAGGACCCCACTAAGGTACTGAATAGGTTTGCCAGCTACATAAGACCGAGGAAAACTAAGCTAATTGCTCATCATCGCTTCAAACAGACGAGGCAAGGCCCAAGTGAGAGTTTTGACCACTTTGAAAAGGATTAGCGTTTCTTTTAATGGACTGTGAGTATGCTGACTCAGATGACTTGGTAGACGATGCCATAATTGCGGGAGTCAGTGGAAAAAGAGTGTAAGAAAGACTACTTGATAGAGGTGAGGATCTGACAAGCCGTAAAGATTCCCCAGTATATGAAGTGTCTCAGAGAAAAATGCCGGCGCAAAATGAGTTGTGCATCTTGTTTGCAGACAGCCTGCAGCACTGAAAGAGAAAATTGTGCAAAAACTACATGAGATGTAAAGAAATAGCCACATTGCTAAAGTTGAACAACCCATGAAATGGGTCAGCTCCATGGTAGCAGTCACCTGAGGAGGCAAAGTAAGGATTTGTATTGATCCTTGTAATCTGAGTAAAGTCATCAAAAGAGAGCATTACCCCATGCACACTGTTGAGGAGGTTGTGTCTGCCATACCAGATGCAAAAATATTCTCAGTCCTGGATGCAAACTTTGGATTTCTGCAGATAGAACTGGATGAAGAGTCTTCACTCCTCACAACCTTCAGCACTCCTGCTGACAAGTACAGATGGCTCAGACTGCTCCAGAAATCTTTCAGCACATCATGGATGGCATGCTAGAAGGTATAACAGGAGCCACAGATATTCTCATTGTAGCACCAAATGTGAAAACACGCAATACAATTCTGCCACAAGCTACAACCTAAAGATCAACTTCAGCAAATGTTTTATTTGCAAGACTCAAGTGCCATATGTTGGACACTTACTCACTGCAGATGGTCTTAAGTCAGACCCAGCTAAAGTTGAGGCATTATTTGCATGGCTTCCCCCTCTGATAAAAAAGGTCTAAGGCATTTTCTGGGGTTTGTCACATATTTGTCCAAGGTTATTTCAAACCTGAGCAAGGAAGATGCGTCCCTGCAACAATTACTCAAAAGCAACATGGAGTTTGCTTGGCAGCCAGCTCATCAGAAAGTCTCTGGCAGGCTTAAAGACTTATTTTCACACCCTCCAGTGCTAAAGTACTATGACTCAGCTCAACCAGTAGAAATCAGCTGCCCTGTAGCATTTTCTTCTAGGTCAGGGATGGGGAACTCCAGGCCTCAAGGGCCGGTGTCCTGCAGGTTTTAGACATCACCCTGGGTCAACACACCTGAATCAAATGATTAGTTCATTACCAGGCCTCTGGAGAACTTCGAGACATGTTGAGGAGGTAATTTAGCCATTTAAATCAGCTGTGTTGGATCGAGGACACATCTAATACCTGCAGGACTCTGGCCCTTGATGCCTGGATTTCCCCACCCCTGTTCTAGGTCTCTGACGAATGCAGAAACAAGCTATGCGCAAATCGAAAAGAAAATGCTGTCTATTGTCCATGTTTGCACAAAGTTACATCATTACATCTTTGGTAAACAGGTCACAGTTTTCAATGACCAAAAACCACTTGAAGACATTTTCAGTGAAGGAAAGTACAGTGAGCTGCAAGCATACATAGAGAAAGAACTGCAAGTTTTTCCGAGCACAATACATCAGGGATGGCCTGAGAACAGAAGAGATATTCCTGTTGCCATTCAACCATACTGGGACTCGAGGAGCCAACCAATTTTAAGGTTTCCCCACCTGCTCAATCCCACTTTCACCTGTTCCCTACTCATTTTCCCTTTTAGATGCGAAGTCATCCTCTACAATGTGGGCAACTGAAAACATAGCTATATTTTATTTTCCTTCTCTTTGAGTTGTGATCTCTTATTCTTAGTTAAGAGTATTCTTAGTTTTGTATTCTCGTTTTTGTTTATTTATAAGGATTTGTGGTTAAAGTCTTATAGTTTTCTCATAGTGGTTTTGATCGTTTGTTTTCTGTGTATTCTTTGTCTGTTTCCCTAGTCATGTGTCTGTTTATTCTCCTTTTGTGTTTGTCAAGTCTGTATGGCTCAGTCTCAATGGTAGTTTCCTGTTTTATTTTGATAGTCTCTTGTCCTGCTTGTGTTATGTTCAGTTTTGCTTCCCCTGTCATTTGTCTGACCTAAGCTGTGTCCCAAAATGTAGGCATCATGCCTCGGAGGACGCATTTGAAGGGCGCTGATGTCACAGCGACGCGACGAAGACTGTCCCAATTCCAAGGGTGCTCCAAATGCGGCGACAAATGTGTCCTTCATTTCCCCAGATTTGAAGGATGGGTCAGGTGTATCCTGCGTGGCCTTACCTATCCCAGAATTCATAGCGGGGCCCAGCCAAGTCCAGTTTCCACAAATGGTGGCAACTACGGAAGCGGTACAAATGGTGGCGGAGGACACCCACATTTTCAAATGCAACATTCTGGGTCACAAAATAAATGTCTAAGATATTTCCAGGTGAGAATGTAGCTGTGTAAACTCCAAATATCTGCTCGAATCATCAAGACATCACATATTTGCAAAAGTGCTCTGACGTTTTCGGAGATGGCTGACTGGAGCCGGCGAAACACCGGACTCCCGGCACATCGTTTTCAGACCCCCCGCGGTCTTTCGCTACTGAGGTTAAGATATATAAGTCACTTAGATGACTTAAAAATGTTCTTGCTTGGTGTTTTTCAGTGTTTTATTTGTTCCTGAGTAAATTGGTTTGGCTGAGATTAAAGTTATAGTTGTCACACAGCTGAATATGCTGTACAAACTTTAAACAGCAAACTGATTAAACAGCAGTGTGAGATGGTAGAGGATTTTACGGAAGCGTAGAGCTGCCACCCAGACAAAGGAAGAATACAGCTATAGCTGTTCAGGTTTCAGAGCTCATCACAGCACAGAAACAGCCTTAGTAAAGGTTACAAATGATCTTCTTATGGCCTCTGACAGTGGACTCATCTCTGTGCTTGTCCTGCTAGACCTCAGTGCAGCGTTCGATACTGTTGACCATAATATCCTATTAGAGCCATTAGAACATTCTGTAGGTATTACAGGTACTGCACTGCAGTGGTTTGTATCATATCTATCTAATAGACTCCAATTTGTGCATGTAAATGGAGAGTCCTCTTCACACACTAAGGTCAATTATGGTGTTCCACAGGGTTCAGTGCTAGGACCAATTCTGTTTACATTATACATGCTTCCCCCAGGCAGTATCATTAGAAGACATAGTATACATTTTCACTGCTATGCAGATGACACCCAGCTCTATCTGTCCATGAAGTCAGATAACACAAACCATTTAGTTAAACTGCATGAATGTCTTAAAGACATAAAGACCTGGAT
>VVHJ01061606.1:0-15038 GCA_015107715.1 Tylochromis polylepis | reverse complement strand
GGCGTCCGTGGCTCAGTCGGGCCCCTTCTGGGGGGGGGGGCCTCAGACCTCGGGCCTCTGGGCCCGGGGCTCAGTCCACTCTGGCGTGGCTGGCTGCCGACAGAGCCTGCGGGTTCGTCACCGCAGCCCCTGTTGCTTCTGCACCGTGGCTGCTGGGTGACCCCACATCTGGGGCTCTCCTCAGCTCTTTCCGGGAGGGTGGCGCGGCTGTCCCTCCAGTGGTCCTCCTTGGGTTCTCGCGCTCTGAGAGGCCTCTGGATGTCTGGGACCTGGATCTCCTCCATGCCTGCTTCATGCCCTGGGGGGGCAGGGCTATGGCTCCCCACACCCTCTAGCAAATAGTTACATGGAGAAACGCTCTGAATACAAGCGCACTCACGCACACAAGTGTGCACACAGGTGTACACACGGGTGCTCACAGACACAAACTATATCTTCCTTGGCTGCTACCTCAAAGCATATCATGCGCTGTCGGTCTTGCGTACTGCTCAATAACATTCAATATTTAGTATTTACTGTTACTTACACTTATCTAGGTTGTTGCTGTGGTCTCCCTATTGTGCTGCTCTCTTTTTGCTTGTTTTCTCTTTTTTTCTTTTAACAGGTGATCCAATGGATTTTTTTAAATGTCCTCTCTCACTGTCCCGCTTCCCCTGTTTTTCTCCCCCCACTTTCTTTCTTTCTTTCTTTCTTTCCTTTCCTATCCCCCAGTCATGTCTGTCCAGTTTAAAATAAAATAAAATAAAATAAAGATCAATCAAGTGGACCAATATGGCATAGCCATAATGATCCACTTGAAAAAATAAATCCATTGGCCATCTTTCTTGGCCTTCAGACAACAATTCTGATTGCTAAAGTACTGAACGGGACAGGCAAAAAAAAAAAAAAAAGTCAAATTTCTTTCATCAGTACGAAAATGAAAGATAGACTTGCAAACCTGTTCTACTCTAAAAGCTTATCAGGAGAGGCTAGCACCAAGTGTTATTGCTAATACATAGCTAATTATGACATTACACGCTGACACAATACTATGATTCTTGAGCTGACGCTCTCTATTTGGTAGTAATATGCAGTGCACCCTTATTCCCAAGGGTCTGCCACACCAGGGCAAACAATATATTAATTAACACACAGATAATCCCTGCATTAAATTGGAATAGTTAACACACTCAAAATACTAACAGTAGCTGGATTTCTTCCATTGTAGACAAAGCCTGATGCCTACTTTTCATAGTTATGACAATTAATTTATAGAGAAAAAATATTTCTGAAGTTTTATTATTTTTCCTGAATTCATTAAAAGTTGCTGCTGTTCAATATTTGTTACCTCCAAGTCCAACATGACTACCTCAATTTGACTCCTACCTTAATTTCAGTGATGGCAAACAACATCACCCACTGTGTTGTAGGCCCTATGAGGATTCAAAGTAGGACTACAAATCAAACTTAAAAGTTCATAGACAAAAATAACATAATTTAACAGTGACATTCATCCCATTGCAGACTACTGCTGCAGCAAAAAAAAAAAAAAATAAGTAAGACTAACTATGTTGTTATCTCATTTGAAAGCCTTCTGTAGAGCGGTCATAAATGCTCAAACAAACACGCACTTCTAACCAGGACAGACACACACACACACTCTGCGGTGGCTCTATGCAATCACACAGAAATGCAAACACACAAACTGAAACACTTGTCTGTCTCTCATACTGACAGATATGAGAACTTTTTCCACATCCTTTCTAAAAATCAAACAATGAATTCATTCACTTCAGAGGCTCTGAGAATAATCACTTATGTCATCATCAAACAGGTACTTGTTGGTCCAGGTGCTGGTGGGGTGAAATATAGTGCTGTGTTTATTTCCATTTCTCTGATTATGATAGTCTCCCTTGTCCTGACTTGCTTTCTATAGTATTCACTGACTGTGTAAATCCGCAGTGTTCATCCCAGGCTAAACAATGCTACAAAGAATTTCTTCCTTTGAAAACAATAGCCTATTTTCATTCAATGTCACCTATTCACAACTCCAGACCACACAAAAACAGTGTAGACACTCCTACACTGCTTATTTCTGACCATTTAACCTGTGTGAGAAGACCTAGTGGAAACAACCATTCATGTCTACCTGTCAACATACATATTTTATATAAGTAAGAGGATGAAAAACTATTGTACTTTGTACTGTGCATACAGGAAGTTCTATGAAAGCATATCCACAAAAGAAACTCACCTTTGATAATGGACTCTGCGGCAGCCAAATCCCGTTTGTAGGTCACCTGGAGGACAAAATAACTTGGGTTTATCCAGTCAGTTTACCCAAATGAGAGAAAGGAACATTTTATTTATGGAGATCTGTGCAGAGTGTTTCAGTTTTATGTGCAGAGATTTTCAGATATCTGCCTTTGAAAAGTCTCCCAGAAACTCACTGGAATCTTATCTGTGAGGTACACTGACAATTGAGCTGATTATGTTGCTTTTTAAAGGTTTCCTGAGATTATTAGAAATATTCTCTGAGTAAAATTAATGTGTTCATCGAATACAAAACAATAGCTGCTGAGTTATTTCAGTGTGAAACATAAATGAAGATTTTGGTTTCACTAGAAATTCATTGGAAAGCTGTTGATATATTTCAAGATACACTAAAGTAGTGAATGAATCAACAGACAGACTGAGACTAACATTATTAAAGCTATACTGCTGACATAGCAAATAGCAAAACTTCCATTTGTTTTTACATAAACAACAACAACCCATTTAGCTTCAATCAATGATTTGGACCTCAGATTGGACTTTCCTCCAGTTTCTGCTCATTGTTTTTATGCTATGACGCACTATATTCCCTTTTACATCTCTAAAGATTATTCAAATGAGACAATATGATAGTAACTCTGTCACTTCCAGTGGAATAAGCAGCATTTTAAGTACTTAGAAAATTAATTTGACTGAAGGAGCTAGCACTTCTGTTGGTCTGCCATAGATATAGCTTCAGAAGACGTTCCTACTTTGAAAGTAAAACTGAGATGCTCAAACAACACCACAAATGTATCCCTTGTGTAAGAAAATATAATATGAGACAACACTCTGTTCTGTAATGCATTACCTCACAGTTTCATAACACATATACGATTCTTGATTTAGTTTGTGCCTCCATAAATCTTCAAACTACCTGGTAAAAAAATGGTTAGTGATCCATCGTAACTCTGACTCAGTGGGTCACTGTTTCTGAACGATAAGTTGTGCTACTTTGAGCACCGCAAAGTAAATTCAACCTGTTATAATGGAGTAGAGCCTTAAAACCAAACTGTCTTCATATCAAGTTAACATTATGTCTAACTAAAAAAACCATGTGTCATTAAGAATGGATCACACAGAAAACTGAGAAGAAAATGTTAATACAGTAGTTAGCCTAATTTCTATATGCTAATCCTGGATGTCACAGTCAATTTATTAGTGTTTCCTTTTTTTGCCAGCACCCACAAACTTTCGATTCATGATTTATCTTTACTCATTTGATAAATCAGTGGCGAGCAGTTGTGCTAGCCAAAATGTCACAAAATCCTCGATCCCAAACCCAAAGCAGGCCCCTGGTGAGCTCACCTTCCACAGTGTTGGCGGACCCTCAATGAGCTTGGCGTTGGTGCCACAGTACTGCAGAGCCAGATGGAGACACTCTGTGCCAAACTCAAAGTCTGACTCACTGCACTGCAGAGGGAACACAAGAGAGAGCGGATGCTGTGGACAGTCGCTGACACCAGTGTATTTCCATCAAACTCAGTGGAATGAAGGTACGCGCCGTTGTTCCACCACAGTGTATGCTCTGCCACGCATAAAATATGTTCTTACTAACAGATTTGTACAAAAGTTTGAAAATGTTCTCTTTTGTAATCCTCCTTTTACCACAATCTGAATTGAGTAACAGGACGATTACTCATATTAAAAGAGCCAGTAAAGGGACAAGCAGAAACCTCAGGGCTGAAAAATGAATCCAACGCATAAATGTCAAAAACTGCAATTCCTCCAGCTGGACACTTGAGGCTGTCTCTAAAAATGAGCCAGTCCCCATAGACTCCCAGGTTAAAATGCCCAACTTTAGAGCAGAAATAGGCAGGTTTACAGGTAGGTATGGGTAGTTTACTATTTCATAACATTTCAATTACGAATAGTTCAGTGAGTAACTTTTTTTTATAACTCACCAATCTGAATGTTGTTAAGGCCTCTATTTTTGGTGCTGAGACCTTTTGAAGCCTTTTTAATTGAATTACTATAGCGTGCTTTGAAGTACAGACCATCCAAATAGTATGTGCTCTAATTTTGCACTAATTAGCAGGTACTGCCAGCAGCAAAATATGGTAATCTGGGTAATCTCTACCTTAAAAAAACATGGCATTGTTAAGACACAAACTTATCCAGTCCTTTGGTGACATCGTCATGGCTACATCATCTTTTAGACACAATCTATATTAAAGGGGCTAAAAATATTAAGTTCAGGTTCAGATTTCTGCCTTTGTTGTGAAAGCTCAGACAGTGACTGCCAAAACTGTTTTCACCATGCTGGCTAATATCAGAATTATACCAGACAAGAGCTGTTTTCAAGCAGTCTTTGTGAAAAGCAGCCCATGCAGAAAGCAAACAGCATTACTTTTCTTCATTAATCCAATCTTCAACACCTACAGCAAAAGAAATGTTGCCTAAATCAATATCAAAAGCAGAAGAACAACTATTGAGTGGCTTAATCAATCACTTGTTGTATTGTTTGGAGTTTTAAATCATATATGCTGTCAGAGAGAAATATCTGGTCTTGGGACATCAAAAACACATCCAAACTGGAAAGGGTTTATCCTCTGAGGAACGTGAAGAATTAATTAACTCAGTAAATTTCACATCAGCCAGAAAATTAGATTTTTGGCTTCTACTATTGTTCCCAGTATTTGTGGAAATGTGGTCATTACACCACGAGCTGCTTGTCCACGGCCTACGGGGAACCTAAACTTGATTGTACTAATTACCAAAATTATAATTAACAACCCCCTGGAGACATTTCGTATCCAACCCAAATTTCATACAGATTTGACATGTAGTTGTTGAGAAAGTTCAGTGTGCACCAAATTCTTAGACCAGCTAACTAAATAATGACTTCTACACTAAGCAGAAGCACCAAATAATAAAACAGTTCTTACAGATTCTGGTCAAGTGTTCTTGCACTGACTCTTTTTTGGGGGGGTTGGAAAGATTTTAGTTAACTTAGTGCACCTGTATTTAAGAATTATCTTTTATTACTAAAAGACTTCAGGTACAGTCTAATTTATTATGTACTGCTGGTATGATGCGCAAATTGCTTAATAAGGTACTTCTTTCCTCCGGGCGCTCCTCAGATAAGTTGGCTTTGTGCAACACAGGTTAGACTTTCAGCTGAAAATATTTCCATATCTGGAGCCTTTCATTTCACTCTCCATACTGTGACAATGTTTACACAGTAAAGGTTTCATAACACAAAGCTGCCGTCACCACATTTTTCAGCAGATGCTTCACAGGATGCTGTTTTCTTTGGCTAAAGGGCTCTTGGAATTGTAGCACTCTTATCTTTCTGAAATAAGATTTAAAATGTCTAACACTGGTTTCATCAGGTTCATAAGACATTTTCCCACATTGTTGTGGGAGATGTGATATGTTTTATTTGGTGCTGAAGATGTGGTGTACAGTGGTTTTATAGGAGCTTTTTTGGCTATTTTGTCAAGGTTAAAAGGCTAGCAGGCTGTGAGGTTTTGATCTGATCATCTGCTTCTTTGATGGATTAAAAAGTGTGGCATAAATTGTTAAAGGAATGACACAACTATATGTCCCACAACTGTTTTTTTTTTCGCAATACAGTGTAAGGACTTCAAAAAACTGATGGATCTTAAAATTAACCTAGTGTATCAGTGTATTGGTTTATGTTTTATACTTTAGGGGTTTTTTTAATATTTATTTTTATTTTTACATTTTTGCTTTCAATTCAACATAGTTTCCAGAATGATTTTGCCAGTTTTAGTTTAGTTTTCATTTTTTTGAAAGACTTTAGCTTTAGTTGTGCTCTTATATGTTTCAGCGTGAGTTTTAGTTTAGGTTGGAGGATACACTACATGGACAAAAGTATTGGCCATCTACACATTACACCTACAGAAGCTGCTTGGCAATGGAAACCCATGCCTTGAAGCTCCCGGCACACAGTTTTATGCTGATGTTAATACCAGAGGAGGATAGGATCTCTGCAATTACAGTGTCACCAGAGTCTTTTATTCCCTGTATGCTTCAGCACTCAGCGACTCTGTAACTCTACGTGGTCTGTCACTTCACTTACGTCATATATTACAGTACCACACTCAAATTTCACGAACTCTTTAGAATGACCCATTCTTTCAAAAATGTCTGTAAAGGCAGATTGCATGGCTAGGTGACTGACTTTATACACCTGCAGCAATGGGACTGAAAAGACCTGAATTCAGAGATGTGGCCCTGTACTTTTGTCCATGTAGTGTATTTTTCAGGGGCACAATTTAAGTGTCTGAAAACATGGATTACATTAAAAATGACAGACTCACAGTCATGTAAAGATCCCACTTGCAATAAAGATAATCACTAAAGCCTTCTCAGGATGGTTTTGTTGAAAAATCTGACCAAATTGACCGAGACTAAAACTAAAGTCATTGTCTATACATGCATTTAATTTTAATTAGCTTTCTTAGGAACACAGTACTGTTTTACTTAAAAAATAAAATTAAAAAATAAAAAGTTTAGCTTTAATTAAGCCAAACAAAAAGGCCTTGGGTTGCAGCAAAGAGTTGCTTAAGAACACATCCAGCAGATATGAAGCAACATTAAACAGAATGAATAACAATATCAACTCCAAGGAAAATACCTCCCTATTTAGCTGCTAAATTCTTCACTAACTGTGTGTGCTTGCTGTTTGGGTCTGAGCAGGTAGAGTGCAATGGGTTTATATGAGCTTTTTTTGCTGTCTGTCACTGGAAACTATGCTGATTAGAGCAATTAGACTAATGTTCTAGTGTTTTTATGTCCTTGTTACTCTGTGTCATTTCCCTCCCCAAACTCATTAGAGTTAATTTTAACAACGAATATTTTATTTGTGCTTTGCTGGCTCCGTTTTTGAAGATCACATGGAAGTTTGGATTGAGGCAATGAGCTCTTCTCTAGACAAATTCAGGCTACCTGAGATTATACCGGGGTAATATTTTATCAAGCTATAAAAGAGAGGGGAGTCTTTTATATCTGGGACCATGGAACTGAAGAGAGAAATTACAGCAGAAATATGCTCTTGGTTTTGAGGTAATTTAACCTTTAGCATTTTCTCCTGGTACAAAGGCTCTTGCTGGGGACTGGATAAAGTGTCCTCCCTTTTGTCTTTTCAGCCCTGAGTTCTTCTACTTTCAATGGATGTCAAGCTACAAATGAGCAGCTCTAAAAGATTTTTCATGTGCATGTCCTAGAGTCCTAACCTGACAGATACCTTACACTTTCCCTTCTTTTGAAAAGTTTGAAAAGGAGGCGAGGGGGACACACTCTTAATCGACCTCCTCCTTCTCCAGTGTGCCTTGAAAATACTGCAGAAAAGTGAGATCATTTTCTGAGAAGGCCAAAGCCAACAGGGCTCTCAGAGCAATCTGAAGATCCATATGTGCCAGGAGTAAAAATAACTGCAGACAAACGGCGCTCCAATTTAAGGCATACTTAACGTCTTAGCTCAAAGTTTGCCGTGTCTTTGAAAAAAGTGACTATCGGAAGAACCATCTAATGAAGTAAAGGTTGAAATAGCAAACTGGGAATGTCTGAAAAATAAATAAGGTCAACTTCATCGACTTAAGTTTCACATTTCGTTGGCCCGGTATGTTTTAGCAATAAACTTCTGCTTTCAGAGAAGAATTAACGCATTTACAGTTTACGTCAGCGTATAATTCTTTCCATTTTTCAGGTACACAGAGTAAAACACCCTATACAGCCGAGACTATTAATCTGAATCCACCTAAACGTTCCATGTAATTTCAGTCCTACGTTACCATTTTTCCAACTGAGCCTTTGTTCACTTTTGTTCCACAGACTAATCTTCTGCACTGTGGCAGAATATAATCGTGTGTCATTTCTTTCCCAGATGCAGACAAGGCCGAGAGAAAGTGATAGCACCCATGCCACCAGCTCTTCAGAGTGAAACCCTGCAGGTTCTGGCACATCAGCTGAACAATGAAGGACTATAAGGATCTGTTATGATGTATGGGAATCATAAAGCCTTTTGTCATCCAAGTCATGTAAGTTTTAGTGCATAAATCACAATCTGTCATTTTAGAAGATTGCACAGATGTTTTTTAGTAATTATTTGACACCACAAATAAGTCACACATGCCTGCAGGACTTGATCGTCTATCCTGTGATATGTGTGATTTATACAAATGTAACTGTGAAATTACTTTTAATTGCATATTTTGGATTACTTTTCCAGTCCTAAGAGAAATATTTTAGTACTTGCAGATTTTGAAGTGGACCTATTAAGTTTTGCCTTTTCTTTCATTCAAGTTTTAGATAATGAGGTCAGCATCATACAAATAATCCCTAACGCTCAGGCTTCAGGCTGTTACAAATGCCCCGTTTTTCTACACTGAGCAACATATGATGTCAATGAGAGCACATATCCTTAATATAGTCATCTCAGGCAACAAGCTCTGACTGTGAACATAGAAGGACCACCACTTTCTGTTTACAGTCAGAGCTGCAAATCAAAAGGAAGTTTCTTAAAAGGTGGGGGAGGAAGTCAAACAGCTTTTATATAGTAGATGAACTAAGAACTTTGTGATTGGTTAGGAAAAAAATCCAATTCAACCCCACTGGAAATCAGTGAGGTTGGGCTAAGGAAATTTCAGACTTTTGTTATTTATAAAGATGCGACAATTCTGTGACATCAAGTAATATTTCCTCTGGTTGAAAATACTATTGTACTGACAGTTAAAATTAATCTTTAGCAAAATCATTACAATGCTAAACACACACTTGCTGCCATTTTAATCCAATTAACGGCAATTAAATGAGATTGATACATATAAAAATGTGTTTCAGTTTTTTATTTAGTTTTCCGTCTCCCTCAGCACCTTTTATTTTCTTTCTGTCATTCTTATTTAATTTTGTTTCTAACCATTATTTCATCCAACTAACAAAAAAAAACAAAAAACAGATGCTTATTCGTGTATGAAACACAAGTTGGAAAAACAAAGACCAAAACTGAAAGAGATAAACTGTGGTTAAACATCAATATTTAAACTGACGTGTACCCTCAGCCACCTTTGAAGGTGGCATGAGGAGCCAGCCTTCACGGAGAAGAGCCAAATATGGTGAAAAAGGCACACAGTTACAGACGGTCTGTCCTGAAATGGTATTTATACTGTTTCACACAAAAAGAATTACAAAACAAACTACAAGAAAAAGAAAAGCTCAAATCCTGCTTACGTTTCCACCTCCCACACTTGACCAATCAATGTGTGAAGTGGGTGTTACAGAACTGGTTGCACACAGACCTGTGTTTACAGCAAGACTTGACAGCCAAGTATTTAGCTTTTTTTCTTTATGTAAACTGAAATCTTAGCTAAATACAGAATGTCAGGTTTCTTTTTATCATGCATATAATTGTGTCAAACCAGAGAGACCCAAAACAAGATGCCTTAAACTGCCCATTTGTTTGTTAAAGATACATCAGAGTACAGGGCCCTACCCTCTGATAGGCCTGAGAGATGACATCATATGTAAATCCTTGAGGCATCTCGCTGGCTCTATACTTGGCTCTCTCCAGAGAATGATTTAGGTAGCCCTCGGATGTGGTGGCGATCACTGTGGAAACAAGAGGTCGGATCGCTCCCGCCGCCTGTTTGGACAAAAGACAAAGAATTTAGGTTACCGTGTTTGTGCTCGATAGTTCACAAAGAGTGAATTTCTAAGAGAAAGAAAAGAGCAAGATGAGCTCTGTAAACAATGAAGTCAGTCCCAAACTATCTTCAAAAGAACATTAAATAATTTTAATTTTAAGTGTTATTTTGAGCTTTGGAATGTCACAGTTAGCTCACAGTAATTAACAAACGAGGGCATACAGTTTCATGTCCTCAAAACTTTAGCAAAGTCTGACAGTTTGCCAGGCAAGATATGACAGCAAAAAAGTTATTAATTAGTCCTTTTGTTTCATCCTGAAGTTGGTTTACACATTTAAGTGTTTGCAAGAGTCCGGAATGGTAAATGTCTACTGTGAGCACTCAAAGTGCTTTACACAACTTGCCTGTCTGGAGCAGACAGGGTTCGAACCACCAACCTTCCAATTAGCAGGTGACCTGCTCTACCACCTGAGCTTCAGCCTCCTCCGTCAATAATAAATCTGATCATCGTCAGGTTTGCTTGCATCCCACAATTTGAGACTGGCATGCTGTTCATATAACAGCTTAAACAGAAAGAAAATGGATGCATGTGCATGTCTTTGTGTATGCACTGTATTTCTTGTCTCTTTTCTTTTTAAGCAGTTAAAAAGACAGATTTATTTCCTTTTTCTTTTTTTTCTTTTCTTTTTTTTGTTGCTCCTGCAAACACAATCAATCATAAATGCATATGTATGGAACATTTCTGCATACATATGTACCTGACTGCCGTAAGGCTTGCTGTACAAAACTATCACAGATGCTTCTAACAGTTTTGAAGGGAAACTAGGGAAAAAACAAAAAGCCTTTTACAAGCAAACATACTGGGGAGGACACTGATACATATCTATCAACATATTCATGCAAAACGATGCAGAAAAATTAAAATGTCTAGACAGGAAAATCCTCAATAAGACAAGGATCACATTTGCTTCCAAATGCATAAGTAAGGCGCAATTAAATCCAAATAGTTGAGGTGAATGTTGTGAATAAGTACATTCACATGTACACATATTTATGAAGCAATGATTAGAGCTGGAATGTGTTTACAGTCACTAGACACACTCAAGGGAACCAAAAAAGGGAACCATTTCACACTGCTACACAAGGCAGTGTGAAATGAGCTGAGGGTGCCACAAATCAGTTTGACCAAATACTGTGTGATTATATAGCTCTACATTACAGGGAGAGAAACAGAAAGAAACACTTAAAAGAGGAAAATCAGAGTTGGTCTATCACATGCAGTTACTTTACGTCAAAGCAAAACTCTATGGTGAGTTAATGTCAACACTTTATTATAACTTTTGCCCTTTTATGATCAAAGTGTGACCTTTAAAACATTACATGAATCGTGAATTATTACTATAAAAGTAGTAAACTGGCCTTCACTTCAGACATTTTTCATCAAATAATTCTGATTATTTGTCAGCCAAAAGTGAAAATGTTAAGGACAGAACATTTCCTTGATCACATGAGCTGGCAGCTTCACAGTAACAATAAATCCATCTTAACCAGAACAGCCAGAGTACGCACTACACACTCTGCACTTCCTCCCTTGGAAATTTAAAATAATAAAAATTTCTGAGATAATATTTTCATCTCTGCGCGGCAGATTGAAGACAGACTCCAGGAGTAGGCAGTCAGCAAGCCTGTGTGGAAGAAACAAATGAAAGGAAAGCAAACATGTGTTTCTGCATGTTACACATGCTGTTAGAATAAAAATTAATCTGTTACGTTTTAGTGGAGACAGGCTTTCTGTCATGAGCGTGGACACAGGCAGGATAATGAAGACCAGACCGCCTGCTGTGAAAGCACGTCACATAGCACGCATCGACTCTCAGAAACACCATAATGTTTGCTTGCTTTTTTCATAACCTGTGTGACCGCTCTGTTTGGGAGCTTCAGTCATGACTCATAATGAAGCTCATCTGTGAGTTTCTTCATCAACGAGGCCGTGGCTTCGGCCTAAATGTTTTCTGCATGTTACCAGTGACATAAACACCACCACCAGGAGCAATGGCGCTGTCGGTCTCATAAACAGTTTATGAGAAGATGGATTCATCTGGTCGTAAAGAGGCGAGTGAAAGGTGCGATCAAAAACACTTTGGTTTTTCGTTGGTTTGTATCTGATTCGAAAACTTGAACTTCTTGTATTTTAGTGTTTGGTTTCTTGCACTCCTCACAGAAAAATAAAACACGGGTTGTAGTAACCCACCAGGTAAAAAATTTGACCCCAACTGCAGTTAAGCAGGACGTCTGATGTGTTTACACTCTGTGATTTAATTGGCCTTCTCTGGTTTTCTGCTAAAAGCACAAGAAGAAATGAAGTATGCACTAAAGTTGCAATTTCATTTAGGTACGCTATGCTTTCCAAGCATGAGGAACAACTGGCTTTTGTGGTTTTTCCTCTTTTTGCAGGAGGATTACAATCTTTCTCTCAGTAGCTCATCTGACGAAAACAGAGGTTTCCTGCCTTCGTACTAAATTTTTCATGATGTGACATTTGCTGAGCTTCAAATACACAGCAACTACGCACCAGGAAAGTGAAACTTGCCGGAAGAAATCTGTGTTTTAACTGATTATAAAGATTATTTAATTTATTCTGACTTTATTCTGTCTTTCAAAATACATATAACTATTATTATACAACATTAATATTAACCATATTAACACTACAGTAATGGAAAGGATTACATTTGAGAAGGTTGGAAGTTGTTTGTTGTGGACGTTGGGATTTGTAACGGGTTATGGGATGTGTCGTTCCTTTACTGGTAAACATAAATGTCTTTTTAAAGTCGTGATTCATTTTTTGGGTTTAAGACTTCAAATTCATATTTATATAAATGTTTTTATGAAATGTCAATGAAGAAAATGAATGGGAAATTCACCTCCGGAACCAGAGCCTTTAAAGTCATCGTTGACACTACTATTCATCCTTTTTATATGCGTGTTGTTTACGACAACAGAAAACATGCTTGTATTGAAAATAAAAGTGTGAGCTCGGCAGACACTGTGTTTCACCACAAACCCAGGCTCACATACCAGTGGTGTCCAATCCTGCCTTCAATCTGCCATAGCTGTTAGATAAACTCTGCTGTTTTGTATGCATTTACAGTCATGTGGCACTTTACTTTCACATCTAATGACTTCTGTCCTAATGATGCCACTATTATTAATGTAATGCAGTGTAAGGCTCAAAAGTGGTGGTGGCAGGACAGGTAGAGAAGACCGAAATACAATATAAAAAAGAGGACGTTTAGTTTCAGAACCATTTCACAGCTAGCTATAAGTAATGACTCCTTCCTAGTTGAAGGTAGCATCTTCAAATATCCTGTTTTTGTCATTGTTTTGTGAAGTGATTTATGTTTGACTGGTGTTTATTTTTAAATGTAACATTGTTTATATATTTGGTTTTATGTATTATACTTTCCCAGTGGCTCTTGTTTGCGTTTAGCTGATTATTCAAGACGTGCAGTTTAGGTTTGTGTTTCTATGTTTGGTTTAGTATTTACTTTGCTATTCTTAAGAGTTTCTGTTTCCATTCTGTTCCTCCAGTCTCATCTCTGTGTTTTCTTTTGTCTTTTAGTGTTTCGCTGCCTTGCCCTGTTTCCATGTTTAGTGGTTTTATTTTGATAGTGGTTTGTTTGTATCTTGTGTATATCTCATGTAATGTGTTTAAATTTCCCCCTGCTCGTTGTCTAGATTGCTTTCAGCTGTGTTTAGTTCCCCACCTGTTTCCTTTTCCCTCATTACCTCTCATGTATATATTGTTACACTCTTCTTGTGTTATGTTGTCTGCATAACTGTGTGCTCCCTAGCGCTGTATTCTTTTCCCTATAGATAAGAGAAAGAGTTAGGCCAAGTACCTTTCCTGTATCCTCTGCCGGGTTTTCTCCTGCAGAGGTCCGGTGGTGGACAGAGTCATCACGCTGACTGAGGTTTATCCGTGCAGGGCTCACATTATACCTTGAGTGGGCCTGAGCCAACCATTCTCTCTCTCTACCTCCTAGGAATGACACCTCCAGGTTTCCATTTGTTGTTCTTGCTTTGATGCCCAGACCACCTCACTTACACTTCACTTATCCATGCCATGAATGATACCTCTGACCGCTCAGATGTCATGTTTATTTATTTATTTAGGCCTTTTTCAGCTTTATTTTGATAGACACAGTGAAGAAAGGACAGGAAAGCAGGGACAGAGAGAGAAGGGGGAAGACATGCGGCAAAGGACCGTAGGTCGGACTGGAACCTGGGCCGGCCGCTCTCAGCCGTATGGCATGTGGTCGCCCGCTCAACGCACTGAGCTAAACCAGCGCCTATGTTTATTATTTTTTACTTTTGTAAATAAAGTATTACTGGCATCACAACAGATCTTGTCTCCGGATATGAGCCAGCTTTTGACAACATGTACATATTAACTAAGGGTGGGTTTCAATAATCGATTTTCCGATTAAAATCTATTTTAGCTTGAATAACGCGATATTGATTCATTAAATCCTGAATCAATTTTTAAATATAAATGTATTTTGCCAGAAACGCCAGAATCTCAGGTTAAAGCTCACAAAACTATTTCAACAACCACCAAACAGACAAAATGAGCAAATGAGAGCAGGTAAACGGATTCCACACAAAGGCATAAACACAAAGCGTGGGCCCGACACATCAGAATCTGTGAGATGTCGGCTTTCTCACCCGATGGCATGTACACAGACACGCCACTGGGGCTGAAAGCTGACACCTCACAGATTCTGATGCTGCAGGTTTTGTCACTCTCCAACCAAAATTCACTGAACCAGCAGCAAAAGAAGATCCAAACTATGCTTCACATTTGATAAATCCATCCATCCATCTTCTACCGCTTATCCGGGGCCGTGTCGCAGGGGCAGCAGCCTAAGCAGAGAAGCCCAGTCCTCCCTCTCCCCAGCCACCTCCTCTAGCTTGTTCGGGGGAACACCAAGCCATTCCCAGGCCAGCCGAGAGATAATCTCTCCAGCGTGTCCTGGGTCTGCCCTGGGGCCTCCTCCCAGTGGGACATGCCTGGAACACCTCACCCAGGAGGCATCCTTATCAGATGCCCGAACCACCTCAGCTGGCTCCTTT
>VVHJ01061603.1:0-20538 GCA_015107715.1 Tylochromis polylepis | reverse complement strand
GATGCATTTTTTTCAAAATGGTGTGGTTGGGGTGATTTGTGCCAAGGGGCCTGGGTTAACTCACCCCCACTTATGAATACTTTAAACATATTATTTTATTGTAATTGTAGACTGTATTTTTACAGGGTTTTTTTTTTTGTTTTTTTGACTGTGACATTCTTAATTTCAGACCAAAAATAGAAATACACTGTCATGTCACAGAGTTATTATAGAGAGGACGGGCAGGGCTTCCAGTCCTTTAGAGGACATGGACAGAGTGAATGAGGTGGAGAAGGGGAAGTCCATTTGTCAGGTGACGAGGAAGATGAACATATTCAGGATGACATTAAAACAATACATGGAGAAGAAAAAGATAGATGGAAAAGAAATAAGCCTATAAAAGAACTGGACTTGCCAATCAAATCTTTGACAAACATATGGAGGAAGAGCTGGCAGATCATTTAAAGGCACTAGCAGCCTTTATGTGTTCATTTCTTTGTGCATGCTCAAAAGCCAGTTCACGGTATTTGAGCATGCACAAAGAAATGACATTTTGATCCAGCTGGCAGGGATATCAGAGGCAAAAGCAAGTTGGGTTAAGTGTGCATTTATTAAGAAAAAGTATATGTATATGGGAACATTAATAATTATTTCCCTAGAAAATGCTCATTATCAGTTATCAAAATGCAGATAGTTCACAGAGAAGCAAAATTGGGTACTTATTTAGAGCGTAGAGCTTCAGTCTGAAAGTAATTGTGATTGTCACTGTGAACTTTGCAGACAAAACCAAATCCTACAACTACGTTGGATTGGTTGAGAAGGTTGATGGTGCCAATACCCGTGAACTTTTTAAGGTCAAGTAGAAATAGGTCTGTGAATGGAAAGCCCATCTTCACTTTCAAAGAAAATGATGACGGAGTCATCCCTAGAGAAGATGTGCATTAAAAACACTTCCCACATCACAAAAACATGGTGGCACAGCCATAAGGGAGCAGTGGTTAGCATCAACAAGTGGGATGTTGTGGAGTAGGCCAGATTTGTGAAGACAATTGCAGTTAATTTCGTCTTCATTTGAATTTCATTTTGTTCTGAACATGTGGTCATGTGGCGCTAGGCCTTGTTTAAGAAAACTGACTTTTGATGTGCTCATGTGGCAGAATTGGCTTGTATAAAATTCGCCTTTGATATTGTAAAATAACTTCAAATAAACCTTAGATAAGTAATTTTGTGTTGAATTTGCCTAGCTTTTATATAGCATTACAGCTTCTGAGATCAAAATATTCTGTTTTACTTTCATAATCACTGGCACAATTTACCCCAAGGTATTCTCTCCAAAGGCACAACTTACCCCGTACCGGGGGGAAGTTGTGCCGCAAGACCACTTTTTTTCAGAAAGCTATATTTCTTAAAAATTACATTTCAGATCCACAGTGATTGTTCCCAGGGATGCACAACATCCTGAAATATATGTACATGTTTTAGTTGGAAGCATTACTGTCATGGCCTCACTTTAAGTAAAAGCTGGCACCCCACTCTCCCCTATCAGTTTTATTTTAACAAATGCAAGCATTCTTTGTAATCTTAATACAGAGTGTCCAGTTTTCACATGTTCATGTCAATAATATTTTGTCAACAGCGGCCAGGGGAGCCTATTGCTGCCTTTCATTTATTACCGATTCCTCACTCTGCGCTACACATCCAGAAGAAATCCATATTGCCGGTAAGATTTTGAATGATCCATTATTGTCACATAGCAACATGGTGACTCAGTGTTTAGCACTGTTGCCTCACAGTAAGATGGTCTGGGGTTCAACCCAGGACATGGCCCTTCTGTTTAGAGTTTGCATGCCCTGCCATTCAGAAGGTACAAAGATTCGATTAGATTTACTTTCAATACAATCTGAGTTAAGTACTTTTCTTTCTGCCTCAGCACCTTGTTCACCGAGCTGCGAATTCTTTTGGAGCATTTCATCATGAAGCCTGCCTGCCCTGCCTTCTTCAGGAGGATGTGCCTCAGCAGTATCGCCTTTATCAGCCGCCTCGCCCCCACGGGGGTTTGATTACACTAAATTTGTTTTCCTCGTGTTTTGTTTTTCAGTAAGATGTACGATGTGACTTAACTTTGATGGGGAAAGACTTTGCCATTAATGGAAGGAACTGTTTTGGTTTTTTTGGTTTTTTTAATGTCAACTTTACAGTCTGTGCTCCAATTTTTGTGTATCTGAGTGCAGTTGAAGACCAGCCAGTAATGCACTGAAGGCTCATTTGCTTTTCCATCCTTTTAATATGACCTCATTGAAGCAGTGGACATCTTGTTGTTCTGTTACCTTCAATGGGCTGAGCACATTAGCTTGACATCAGCTGTGTTCCCCATTTATCGGCTGTTATCATTCTTTTCTTTTATGTCTTATTTATTCATTAAAATTGCTTATTATATAATGAAACATTAACATTCTCAGATTAGTAAATTAATGAACATGTGTTTATACACAATGGATTATGATGATTTCTTTAAATAATCATATTGTACTTTTTCAGTTTGTCTGATTTGTAAAGCATCCAATGCTCTTATTTGTCTAAAAGCCTAATTATTAAATATATTCTATCAATGCCATTGACTCACATTTCAGCAACATGCAAAATCCTATGTAGCTATGATGTCAAAATGGATGTTAAACTGAGAAAGTAATCTGCTGTATTTTATAGGATATTTTTAGGTACAAGATGTTCTTCTGTGTGATTCACAAATGGAATAACTTGCAGAAAGCATGGCATGCTTATGAATGCACCCTTACCTCATTTCTCAGTTTAAAGGCTGTTTTGATTTTGAGTCATTCATTTCTTATTTGGCTATAGGTTTCTTGCTTAATGCATGCCCTGGTATGTTTTTCTTTCCCTGCCATGTTAATTGTGTTTACTTGCCTACAGACAAACCACATTTTTATAATGAGAATAAAGTTATCTCCTAAACAAATATATTGTTGAAGAATGCTAATTGTGTTTGGTACCAATAATTTCTTGCATTATAATAGTTGACTTCAATATGAACAAATCCTAATTAGGCTTTATTTATGCCTGTTTTTTTAATATTTATTCAAAGCATAGATCTAATATAAAAGTATTTATCACAGATAATTTCACAATTTTAATGTATATTATTCTCACTAGAGAAATTTGAGTTGGTGAATAATTGTTCATACCCTATGAGTACACTGTTTTTAGGGTTTAATTGGAAATCACTTAAAAACAATCTTACATGTACATATCAATTAAATAAATCTTATAGACATTCTGCCATGTTGTATATCTAAGGTATATTTACCAAAAACCAATGTGTGATATTTATTTATCATTTTAAATAAGAGTTCTTTGATTTTATGATGCAACGCGAATTTATGTGGGAGAGTAAAAAGAGCTTGTTCTGTCCATTTAAGTTCTAACATGTACTCTTCCCTAATTACTTTTGATGATGCCAGTTAGTCATATGAAAACGCAAGAAAGAAGCCAATTTTCAAGACAACTCTGACAAGATACCATCACTAAAACCACATTTGAGTTTCTCTACAGTATGTGCCAACATCTGTGTAGTTAAAGCCCTGTGTTTATTAATGGTGTGTATAAAAATATGGCAATGACTTTTAATTACCTTCAGTATTGACATAATAAATGTGCCACTAAAATTAAATGGTGTTTCATGTTTAAAAATTAGAGGTACCAAGAGGATCTGGATAAGTAGTAAATTTTGTATTACCCAAAAATAGAGAAATAATGCGTAAAAGTTGGTACAGATGTCGAAATCCTTGAGTAAAAACTAATCAGTTGTTTCCAAATTTGAAATTTGAAATGGCTGATGGGATTTTTCACATTACTGGCAGACTGGGGCACACTTTGTCCACTTTTAAAAACATTATTATAATTATCTGCCGCACTAATAACTATTTCCCCCAAATAATGTCCTTTGCTGATTTATGTTTCATTTCTCTTTTTGTTTTTCTACACCTGTATTTTCTGCCAGCTGTAGAAATGACATGACGCACCGGTGGAAAACGTGAAGCGAGTTAGCCAATCGGAATACAGCTTCAATGTCCGTGACTCCCTTTCAACCAGTGGAGTTGCAGCTTTGTTACAGCCTGCAACGTTGCCACGGCAACTGCCCTCTTCAAGTCCCAATATGTTGCACAGAGCGTTTATACCTGATATCAGCGTTTAAAGAGAATTTATCCACGCTCACATCTACACACAACGACTTCCTTCGTATTTTTTTGTTAAAGATGATTTTTGGTCGTCGAGGAAGACTGCGTGCCAGTACCAGTTAGCTCCGATAGCTAAAGCTAGCACGTCGAGCTAATCTCCTTGCTTTAGATAATCCCAGTCTCGGTCAGCATCGTTATCGTCTTGGAATTAGGTTGAACGTTTTTCTGACAAAGTGTTAATGGTAACGGACGGCTATGGGCCAAGAGTAATGTCTGAATAACCTGCTTGGACTATTTGCAGATTTTTTTTTCTTCTTAAGTTGAAACACAGTAGAGAAAGAAGATGGATCTTCGCCTCAATAGAGTTGATTACATTCAGGTAAAACAAAGCAGACTACGTCGGGTTCATGTTGTCTTTTTTTTTTTTTTTTTTTAATATTAGGAGTAAAAGTTCCCCTCCATTCTATCTCTCAGGTTGGCGTGACATCTCAGAAAACTATGAGGCTTCTTCCTCCACTGGGAAAAAAGGCAACCCAAAAGGTGTCGTTTATGAGCCAAGCAGTAACGTAAATTAATTAAAATTTGTGGTGTTAGTATTGATTCTGACTAAATCCAGATGTTTTTCTGCTTTTGCAGAAGGCTACAGATGTTTAAAAAAAATATAACCAGTTTTATTATTTGAGTTTTAGTTTATTTAAGTGTAATACATATTTGTTTATTAGATGGTCAGAAATTTAAAAAGAAAACAATTACATTGATTTCTGATGAATAATGTAAAACAATGATTGCTTTACCAGAGCCTTTCAAGAAGTAAGTCTCTTCACGCAACAAAATAGCTTGGCTGTGCTGTAATTTGGGGAGTTGTTTTGAAGTTTCAGTTTAATTGAACGAGGCGGTTTTCAATGGGGCATATAAACTGCTTGTATAGTCAATCACATTTCATAAAAACACTTCAAAAGTTTACAGACTTTGCCTCAAACGAAGATTTAAACGGTATTTTTCCTGCAGGTTTTAATTATATGAAATATGTTTTTTATTAGTTCACTGTAGAAAACTTTAAAAAGTGCATTTTGGGTAAACTTCTAAGGGTCATATTACCATGTGGGATCGGTGCTTGGTCAAAACAAATTATAGTATATGTAAGGTCTCTTTTATACTTATATATTGACACTGGACTTACTTATAGCTGTGATTCCTTCAGTGTCTCCCTGCCTTTGCTACAATTACACTACAAAAATGAAATTGGTAAATATTAGAGTGCTTGATTGGTGTTTCCTTATGTTTCAGGTTGCTATTGCCGATCATGATGGTATACTTACATGTTTTGGTATCAAGAAGGGGGAAGCAGTGGTGAGTAATATTTTCCTGTCATCACAGAGAATTGAAACGAACAGCTTGTAAGACTTTTGACTCTTTGTTTCAGCCCGTGTTTAAAACACTCCCTGGGCAAAAGATAGCCCGAATGGACCTTGGAGGTGCTGCGGGAACTCCCCAGGAAAAGATCTTTGTCTGCTCTGGTTCTCAGGTCCGAGGATTCACCAAGAAAGGGAAACAGTTCCTCACTTTTGAAGCCAACCTAACTGAGAGCATTAATGCAATGTAGGAACCATGTTTTTTCATTTTGATTTACATTACACAATTGCACTGTGCAGAGCTGTGTGATCTTTACCCCACTGGGTCTTCTCCAGGCATGTCTCAGGCGCCGACCTTTTTGTATGTGCAAGTTACATCTACAACCACTACTGTGACTGCAAAGATCAGGACTACTACCTCTCTGGAGACAAGATCAATGACATCACATGTTTGTCCTCAGAAAACCTCACTGACCTTGTCCCAGTCCTGGCCTGCCAAGATCGAGTGCTCAGAGTCTTGCGGGTAGACTGAGCTCTCATTTACTGTTCTGATTTTGAGTTGTTCTTCATCAGACGAGACATACCAATCATTTTATGGTTTTACATGCAGAGATCTGAACTTGCCTATGACATAGAAGTTCCTGGCCCTCCTTCTGTCTTGGAACTGTATAAAGATAAAGGCAAGTTGATTTCTTTGTTTACTTTAACTGTAAAGCATGAAACTGCTTTGTATGTACCAGTTTGAACTTAATTTCTTAGATTTCTCTTTAGGAGAGGAAATTCTCTATGGAACCACAGATGGAAAAATAGGATTGGTTGAGATTGGTGAACGTTCAGCTGCGACCAAATGTGAGATTGACAATGACAAAAAGAAAGGAGGTATGTACGGAAATACATTATTTTCCTATGTACACTGTAAGAAAAAATGGGCATAACATCGAGTTCTTACACATGAAGCCAGTGTAGAGGTGCCTTAAAAGTGCAATATTTTTACTGTCCAGCAGAGGGTGATTCCTCTGAGTCAAAACAGTCATAAAGCAGAGTCTACTGTCGTGCAGTAACCCTTTGTTTCTCAGACAGAACTGTCTGATCTCATTTTATACAGTCTATGTTTCCACGATGTTTAAACTGATACTCATGCATACCAGGTGATCACTTAACCTCTGGCAAAACAATTACGCTTTCTGTCTCCCAGGAATTCTTTGCATTGACACCTATGACATTATTGGTGACGGAGTGAATGACATCCTGGTGGGGAGGGATGATGGGATGGTTGAAGTCTATGGCTTTGACAGCTCTAATGAACCGACATTACGCTTTGAGCATGTAAGTTTTAAAAATTTACTCTCCTTAGAATTACATTTGTATTTTTTTTAACTGTTACAAACCTAAAGTTATTTGAAAAACTGTTGTTTAATTTACAAATATTAATGCATTTAAGTATTAAATGACTGACTCACTTCTTAATCTTCAATATTTCCTCTGCTATGTTTCCTCATAACAGGTATTGTCAGAGAGTGTGACCTCCATCCAGGGTGGTTGTGTAGGGAAGGAGTCTTATGATGAGGTCTTGACTGCCACCTACACGGGTTAGATAATTTTTCCCTTAATACTGCAGCTTATGCTTTTTTTTCCCCCTCAGAAACAGAAAGTGTCTGTTGGCTTGTGCATTGATTTGGATTTTGTAACTGTTTAAAAGTAGAGGAACAATAGTAGTAGGTTGCTGGAAATGCATGAAATGCACTGTTTTCTTCACCTCTTACAGGATGGGTGACTGGTTTGACCACTGAGCCTCAGAAGGCCGAGGCTGGCCCTGGAGATGAGGTCAGGATGAGCAAGGAGACACAGTCTAAAGTAGAAGCACTCAGGTATTAGCAATATCTTGTTACTTTTTTTTTGTTTGGTTTACTGTGAAGTTTGTTTTTCAGTTAGTAATGTTGTTAACTTTCAGGGCAGAGCTGGAGCAGCTGCAGGTCAAAGTCCTGCAGGGACGTGAGCAGTACCAGCAGACCTCTCAGTCAAGCACGGCTGTCTCTGCCGTCCCCGTCTTCAGCATCAATGACAAGTTTACACTCTGCCAAGACGATGCCAGCTACAGCCTCACCCTGGAGGTGCAGACTGCTATCGACAACCTGCTGTTGCAGGTACATTTGGCTGTTATACCGCACTGTTAAAAGACAAGTTGCAAAACCCCCCAAAAAAGTACACTTTTGATTCAGTGTAGCAGAAGTAAGCCAGCAGAATATGACCAAGATTAATCTTCTACACAGAGTGATGTCCCCATTGACCTCCTCGATGTGGATAAGAACTCGGCTGTTGTCAGTTTCAGTGAATGTGACTCAGAGGTGAGCTGTGTAAACTATGTGCACACAAAAACTTTTACAAACTAAGTCATAAACCTGCTTCTGTGATCAAAGGCCTCACATTCACTCCATTTCTGTTTAGCAGCCCAACGGGAACTTCCTCCTGGCCACGTACAGATGTCAGGCCAACACTACCAGAATTGAGCTCAAGGTGAGTAGCACATGAAAGTGTGGCATTTTAAGAATGGCTCCATAATCCACTTGTGATATGATGTGTTACAGAAGAAGTAATATGTTTGATCCACAACAAACTGTTGCCTAGGTGAGGTCCATTGAGGGACAGTATGGAACCCTGCAGGCATATATTACCCCAAGACTGCAACCTAAGACCTGCCAGGTGCGCCAGTACCAGATCAAACCTCTGTCCCTCCACCAGCGGACTCACAGCATAGACCAAGAGAGGTAATTAAAAGAATGAAAGAAAACTTGCACTACTTTGAATTTTGAAAATAGTATTTTCAAGTATTTTAAAATCATAGAGATGTGAATTGAAATTTGGTAATCTCATTCTTTTTGATGCTGAACGCAAAGGATAGTTTTAATGACAAAAACATATTATTAGCTTTAAACCTAGAGTTGTGAATGGTTCCTACATTTAGACGCTGGAGTCAAAACTGAAATTGTCAGTGCAACATAAGAGACAAAGTGTCCAATTTGCCTTGCATCACAGTGATAAAGAATCCTGAATTAAAAAAAAAAAATCTGGATCTGAATTCCCAACAAATGTAAATCACTTTAAGTTGGGCCAAGCCCTGCCTCTGGTGAAATTCTGTTGTAGATTCTTCCGTAACCTTTTGAGTAACAAACCTACAAACAAATAAGAATGTGAGTGATTACACATGTATATGCTGACAATTCCCTCGACATCATGCATGCGTACCTGGATCCAGAAAGACATCTGAAGATTAGTAGCAACTAGAACTACGATATCTCCCAGTTTTTATTATTTCACTTTATTATGCGTTTGTGATGATATGGAATTTCTAGTTTTGGTTCCAGTTTTTTCCCAGTGGTATAGCAGTCACATAATCTTCTTGGTGGATTTAATATTTGTATTTATTTGATCAATTTTTGTGTTGAAAATAAATAGTACTTACTTACTTATTGCTTTTAAGTAAGCTCTACTATTTACTATATTTTTCTATGAGATATGTGACATCAAGATGAGAGTTTAACTCTGTGTAGTTGTATGTATAGATTACTGTTCATAGCAGCAACGTAGAAATGTGATAACACTGTTCTTTTATCAGAATTTCCTCATAAAATGATTTGTTCTCCTTTCTCTTTGCTTTTCTCACTCTATTTAAGGCCAATGAACAGTCTCAGTCTGGTGGGGCAGTTCAGTTTTGCAGAGATCCACTCCTGGGTGGTTTTCTGTTTGCCGGAGGTGCCTGAGAAAACACCCGCAGGAGAGAGCATCACATTTTATTTCTACAACACCTTCCTTGGCACACAGCTTGAAGCCACCTACTGGTAAATGCAGGCACACAGTAGACAAGCTCTAAACTTCATACACTTTAAATTTTTTAAGCGTTTAATAGGTAGGTAGTTTAATATAGTTTAATATATTGAACCATTTTGTATTCACAGCAAAGGGGAGGGTCACTTTAAGTCTGACAACATCTCTACGATCTCCATACTGAGTGATGTTCTGTCTAAAGAAGCTACCAAAAAGAAAATCAATCTCAACATTTCATATGGTAGGCGTATTATTGTTCTGTTTCAATACCATCTGTCAGGTTTTATTTTTGTTTTGTTTTTTTAAACAGAAGAAATAGAAAACCTGTATGTATGTTTATTAATCTTCCAGATATCAATGATGACTCTGTGAGCCACACCCTTAAGATGATCCATCCAAAGCTGGAGTACCAGCTGTTGTTGGCTAGAAAAGTTCAGCTCATCGATGCCCTTAAAGTAAGTGTAAAAGCAAAAAAGGTATTGGTTCCTGTGAGGAAAAAAATAATGGATGAGAGCTGTGTTGTGGAATTTGCAGTGAAGGCCACCCAGTTTGATTAGAGTTTAATCAAATACCTTCTAGAAGAAAGCCTTGCAACTCAGCAGCCATCTTGCTAATCCGCAGGCAGTTATTTTTAATTGTTATGTAAATGAAAGGTGAGAGAGTCATAACTCTAAGCTGACATAAACTGCACGTATAGAATCACCAGTTAAACTGATGATTTTAAAATGATGAAAACTGTTTTAAAGCTATTTAAACCTAAAATGAGGTTTAAAAAGCTGTAATTCCTGCAGGTTATATTTTCCTTACACAGGCACCAGTTTCACAAAATGACAACTTTATTTCCATTGCAGCCCTGCCAATACACTGTTGAAACTGTTGCAAATCTCTGCTGCGCACAATTTAGTGAAACGATACAGTTCTCTCATATGTTTCTTTGAGTGTCATTTAATGTAGCTACTAATATTTGCTTCCTATATTGCAACATGCATCATCTCCACTTCCTCTGTGGTCATCAGGAGCTTCAGGTTCATGAGGGGAATGCTGATTTCCTCATTCCAGAGTATCGCAACATCTTGGATGAATCCGCTAATCTCTTTGAGGAGTACAAGAAACAGCCAGCACACCTTGAAAGGCTTTACGGTGCAATGTTTTAACAATTTCATTTAACTGATCTCATTGTGATCCTTAACGTATTAATATCGTTGGCCCATGATAGTTAATATTTTTCATTCTCTTTCCTGTAGGAATGATCACAGACCTCTTCATTGACAAATTCAAGTTCAAGGGCCAAAATGTAAAAACCAAGGTGTCCTCATTGCTGGAGATACTTGATAACTATGACTTAAATTCGCTGTTAGATTTTTTTAATGAGGCGTAAGTTTTTAATAGCTCAAAAGGTATTTGTTTACTTGTCTTTGAATGTTTGTGCTATTTTTGTATTCTAACGAAACACTTGTTTCATGGTAGTATCTATCTGTGTTTATGTAATGTTATTAAATATATTTAGTTACTATTTGTCATAGCCACCGAGCACAATATTTAAATATTTATCTTTTAAAGTATCTGAAAACAAGTACAACAAAGTTGCCAGTATGAATAGCTGACAGCTGACATTTGAAGTGACCAAATATAAGGTTGTCAAAATTGTTAACAAAATGACTGAATGGATGTACAGTTCAAACTGCTTTGTAAAAAAAAAAATATTCAAAAATAGTCATGTCAATAAAAGCTGACATTTAGTTGAGTTTATATCAGTGACTGCCTGTTCATATGTCATTCATAAACCTTAGTGGTCCACTATTTATGCAAAAATTGAAGAGGTATAAACTTTGGTTTTATGTGCAACTTGCAGACAGCAAATAATTAGTTTCAGACTGATTTTAAAAGCAAGCCAACTCAGTTAGCCAGGTAACAACTTCTCTGATTATGTATTAATTAAAAATCAAACTATAACACAGCTAATTCAAAAAGTGGTTTAATTAATTTTTGTATGGCATGCAGTTAGTACTTCCCAACACAAGTCTTCAATCACTAAGAACGGATTACAAATGGTTCAGATAAACAAAATGACTAAATGCCTGGGGTAAACTGTGTGTCTGAACATATATGAAGAGAGCAAAAGAAAAAAAACTAAATAAGATCCTATCCCATCTTATGTGTGTATTTGCTACACAGGCCCAGCTGACTCCATAATGCGATTTTGCGTTCAAACGCAAACGTGCCAAACCGGTTTTGAATTTGTAATCAGAGGATTATTGTACTCTTCGAGTTCCCGTACATTTTACGCGTCACTGCCTACGCGACTTCTGATTGGTCTGTTTCAATCCTCGCGGGCTACTTGAACTGAGAGAAAGCAGCAGCCTCTACAGGTTTCTGTGTAAATGGATAGAGGTTAGCTCCCTTGTTTGCAGGTTTGTAGTGAATTCGAAGCTCGTGAATTATGGCAACTTAAATTCTTGTTTTCCGACTGTAGCCATTGTACCGCCAATTGTGCATGTTTTGTTTTTGTCTGCTTTGTTTTAGCACGGGGGTTCCAAGTGTTGTTACCATCTCAACAGCTTAGTTTTGATTGGGGACAATTCTTTAAGCTTCCTCGGCAAGGTAGCAGCTAATGTTAACCTCGCTATAACTGGCCATATACCTGATCCCTTTCTCCACGCATCATATTTGAGTGCTCATTTTTTCAAGAGAACAAGTACTCAACAATTGCAATTAAGCTAGCGGAAGGCAGGCTGGAGTTCCTGTTGGAGGGCAACATGTCAGGCGCTAACAGAGCACAGGGAAACGCGGCTAGTGACTACCAGAATCAGGAAAATGTGCTACAGAGACTCAGAGGGTCGCTCAAAGGCCGATCTGTGGCCAGTGAAAACCAAGAAAACCTTCCTCCGAAGCAAGCCGCCAACAGAACCGTGCTAGGAGCCCTGCAGAACAACCAGAGAAACAAATCCCAAGTCGGCGGAAAGCAGGTAACAATGCTAACTGGTGGCTGCTTAGCTGGTGCTGCGGTCTGCTCTTGCCTACATGTTTTGGAGGCAATACATTTTACCATGTCACTGCTTGTTAATAATACTTGCTGCTTTTGTGATTTCTTTAAAACTATTTTTACAAGCTCGTGAATGTAATGTCCGCTCCCACCAATTGACCGCCATTTTAATATCAACATTAACGTGATGTCAGTCATGTAGTTGGCTGCTTAAAACAATAGACATGTGTTGAGGATGCTTTATGAACGCTTCCCTCCAGCAGATGTAACAATTGAGTATTAACATTAAACCTGACTGGTGTAATATCTGAATGTGCTCAATTGGGAGCAGTCTTCATGCATTAAACTGGTCTCAAACATCTGACCACTAATTTGAGAATGCATACTTGGATAGTGTTGCTGTCTGCTCTAGCAAAGTTTCCCTAATGTGTGCCATGTGGGGTTTTTTGCTTCCAGGATTCAACACAATCCTTGTCTTGTAAAAATGAAGACTTTGGGAAAAGCTGCTTTGATAAACCGCAGGCCAAGCAACCTGTTTTCCTGATCCATGTTGATGAGCCTGATGGAGCCTGCGTCAAGAAGCCACAGCAGGCAGTTGGTGGTATCAAAGCAACTTCCACAGTTGAAGAATCCCCACTGGGGATCAGTGCTGTGGCACGGCTCCGGCAGCCCCTTGCTACTATTGAAATGCCATCAGCGATGGATGTCGGCTTCGGTGGGTTTAAAGGAAATGATGCTAGCAACTGTTACTCTGATCTGGGTTTTTACTGTGTACTAAATGTAAAACTCTTCTCAGACTCTCCAATGGACATGTCTGTTGTTGAGGGGGAGGAAAAACCAGTGGATGTAAATGAGGCCCCAGAATATGCAGCTGAAATTCACAGCTACTTGAGGGAGATGGAGGTGAGAAATTGGCATACTAAGTGTAAAGCCAAGCCTATCAGAATTTGCTGGTAGTGCTGCCATCTTAGACATGTCCCTGGCAGCATTTTTCAACCTTAACCTGTTGATGGTAGTTATCTGATCCTGTTTGCATATTGGCTCTTTTATAACTAGACTTTCAACCCACAGGTGAAAACCAGGCCTAAAGCTGGCTACATGAAGAAGCAGCCAGACATCACAAACAGCATGCGAGCCATTCTGGTCGATTGGCTGGTGGAGGTTGGAGAAGAATACAAGCTCCAGAATGAGACGCTTTATCTGGCTGTTAACTACATTGATCGCTTCCTTTCCTCAATGTCTGTCCTAAGAGGCAAACTTCAGCTGGTTGGCACTGCTGCTATGCTGCTAGCTTCGTATGTACCCATTTGCATGCCAGTTTCTACAAATGTTCGAAGCCCACTTCTTTCAAACCATTAAATTTATTCCTTTTGAATGTTATGCAGGAAATTTGAAGAAATCTACCCACCAGAGGTGGCAGAGTTTGTTTACATCACAGATGACACCTACACAAAGAAGCAAGTGTTAAGAATGGAGCATCTGGTGCTTAAAGTACTCTCATTTGACCTGGCAGCACCAACAATAAACCAGTTTCTCACTCAGTACTTCCTCCAGCACACTGTTACCAAACAAGTGGAGAGCTTGGCAATGGTGGGCATGACATTTCTGTAGTCAGTCTTAAAATGGTCTGTCAAGTGCATTGTCTAACATTTGTGGCATTTTAATCTTCAGTACCTTGGTGAGCTCAGCCTGGTTGATTCAGACCCCTTCTTGAAATACTTGCCATCACAGATGGCAGCTGCAGCCTACATCCTGGCCAACAACACAGTGACTGGTGCTTCATGGGTAAGCTCTCTAGACTGGTACAAATTGGCAATTAGGAGGTATTAGTTCAGGTGAGATGCCAATGGTGTCCAGAAGTACGGGCTATAACTGCAAAATTTGCATCTACTGTTAACTGAAGTTTCAAATTAATCTTGTCCAAGTTCATACAAGCTTTAGCTTGGGGTCTGGAAACATTGGTCAGTTTGTGTTCACACATACCAAAATTGTGTTCCTTAGCCCAAGTCCTTGAACAAGATGACTGGCTACTCACTGGAAGATCTGATGCCATGCATCGAGGATCTTCACTGCACATACCTCAGTGCCCCTCAGCATGCACAGCAGTCTGTCCGGGAGAAGTACAAGGGCTCAAAGTAAGTTGACAGATTTGCTCCAATGTCTAGGGCAATTTTTGTTTACATTAGGAAGTGAGTGCTGTCTGTGGTGTTGTGCTAAACTTAAGTCTAAACCCTTGTCTTTTCCACAGGTACCATGAAGTCTCAAGCGTCAATGCACCAACTAAACTGCAGCTGAACTGACTGCTTCATTCCCTCCTATCCATGTTGTACTCCCTGTCATTTAATGTGTGCCACAATGTCAAATGCCCTGCTCCTTTTGGAGTAGCACTAGGTATTTTAGGTGGTTTTTTTTGTTGTTTTGTTTTATATTTTTATATTCTAAAGGCCAAGATTCATGCCACACTACAGTTATTGGCAAAATTGAGGAGTTTTAATCAGACAGGTTTTATAGCACTTGATTGTGCTACTTTGCTCCCCAGTGTTGCTAATTGAGCTGTACATGTACCTAAACCCACAGAACAGATTGTGGCCTCTTTCAATTTTTCTAGCTTAGTTTCCTAAGTAATTGTTGCAGGGTTGCTTTGGTTTTTTTTGTTTTTTTAAAGAAGTGTAACCTTGGACCATTTGGCCTCATGGGATGCAGATTCAAGTGTAACTTGTCATTGAGTCATTGATTATATTGGTGTCTTGAAGATGAAATCCTTTTTTGGGGGGTGCATCTTCTGCACTGTTAAAATATGGCTCTTGTAAATAAATTTCTTTTAAATACAATTTCTGACTCTTTATCAACACCCTAGACTCAAGAGGGCAGCAGAGGACAAGTTATGGTCTTAAAAGCTTACATCAACCTAGGAATGGCGCCCTGGTTGGTCTCCCTATTTGAGTTGGCACAAAGCACCACTGAGTGGTGATTATGGTAGTGGTAAAGTTATTCAGCTTTTTATAGTAGGGTTTTGCTATGTGAGCTTGCTTACGAGATGGTAAGAATTTGGTTTGGAGTTATTAAAAGCACCTCAAGGCACTAAGTGTCTGTTCAAAAAGAGGAAGGAAAATGCTTCCTATTTCTATAGGGAGACTGTAATCGGCATGGGTGTGGGTTTTTTGGGGGGGGCATACAGTAAAACAGTTTTTTCTGCTT
Source organism: Tylochromis polylepis (assembly GCA_015107715.1). Classification (NCBI taxonomy): domain Eukaryota; kingdom Metazoa; phylum Chordata; class Actinopteri; order Cichliformes; family Cichlidae; genus Tylochromis; species Tylochromis polylepis. The sequence goes on along the minus strand of VVHJ01061603.1, from coordinate 5,011 downwards.
GTCATTCATCAGTAACTTGATTTTTATCTGAACATGAGCCAAAGTCAGCCAATAGCATTGAAGCCATTGCACGCTCCCCCTCTCATGAAACATTGGGAGGCTGGCTTTGTGCAAGGAGTCTGACAGAGGGGAAGCGGCACCCAGCTGCAGAAAGGATTTTCATCTCAGAAGCATGGACAGCTCAAAGAGCATATACTCAGGTTTCTTTTATCACTGACTGCACACACTTGTGACTAACAGGAGGATTTAACCATGGAAACTGGGAATTCTATAACAGCCTAAAAAGCTGGATACCTGTCTGAATGATTCTTGCAGCTACGTCATAGCATCTGCTTAACTCCTAAGCGCTAACTTTGTAGAGACCATTTTTGGTAGTGTAAAGAGTGGCTTGCTGCCTAACCCCATGCCTGCCCCCAGAAGATTTGTAGTGGCGTCCACGTCGCTGCCGCTGGCACTGGGCTGGGGCTGGAACCTGAGCTTGTACGTGGGGATGCTTCTCGGTCTCCTGATGCTCATGATGCTTCTCCTCTGGATGCTTCTCAAACAGCTCAGGAACTCTGTGGCAAAATCGATGCTGCAGCCCGTTCGCTCTTTTAGGCAGCCTTGCTTTGAACAGAGGTTGGAGCGCGTGCTGTGAAAAATGGGGCAAATCTGCCAAAACACTACCAGGACTGAGGCATGTTGGAGTGCTTGAATGTGCCTTTGTAGAACTGTGTAAGAAAATTACTTTAAAAATGATCTGTTATGGACTCAAATGCTGAAACTGCCTCACAAATAAAAGCTCATGATTTTATTTATAGAAACCACTGTTTGTTCTTTTATCAGCTTTATGTGTTGCTTATTCTCAGATAAGCATGAAGCAGGGAGCCTTATCTGTGGTGTTCTTCAGTAATTAAAATTACAGCTAATTTTATGCAAGAGCTATTAAGTGTATTTACACAGCCATAGCTCAAACATCTAAACTGAGTAAAAGCAGAAGCCAAGATTAAATCTGCATCCTGATTCATGCTGATTAAAGCAGTGCATTCAGTAGGCCAATTTGCACTCCTCTCATCTCATTTTGGTGGATTGGCAGGAGGAATATTAAGGATTTCTGCTGATGAAATACCTAAAAGGTGCTGTGCTGCCTTTTTAAAAAAAACAAAAAAAAAACAACTAGTGTGCATATCAAGGGGCAAAGTGTCATGAGACTTAAGGCAAGAAAGCTAATATCAACTAAAAGAACTCACAGGGTTAATGCCATTTAACATTTCTCAGGAATGTAAACATGGTCAATACACCTGATCTGTTGACCACAGATAGGAAGCTATTTTACTGCCAAGTGTGGAGTCCACTTTTCCACCTATTGAAGGACATGTCCTGATGGGAGTGGTCTTTTGCAGGATGACATCGGGGATCACTGAATGATCTGATGCATATCAAAATAATGTGCACACTATGGCTTTCCTGGTCACCAGATTTCACACCAGCTGAACACTTGATAAATAGATGTTCAACACCAACATTAAATCATCAAATGCATAAATATCTTTCGGAAGAAAGACGTTCATCTCTTCAGTTGAGCTCCAGGAACAGAGTCAGTGCCGAGATAATTTACGTTGGGTTTTCCTTTAAGTTATCAGTCACCTGCCGTTCTTAATGTGGTTTATTTTTATTCCTCTTCAGTCATTAGTCAGAGGAGGTCATGCAGTCTTTAAATGATTGAATAGTCTCAAAGGGATCAATATGCTGTTAACCTAGAGGGGAGCATGTTCATAACACAGTGACAGCTGATTTCCTTATACTTCAACACAATAATGAAAACACCCATTCCTCATATGCAGTGTATCTGTGTAAAGCTTTAATATTGTTAAGATTTCTCAAGATGTGCAAACATTTGCATTCCTACATTAACTTTAAATTTAAAAGTCAATTAATTTGGAGGTTTTCTTACATCTTTGACTAGTATTAAATAGAAAGGGGCAGCATGGCTAATCCAGCTGCCAAAATTGGATTTAGAAATCTTTTAATGTGGCTCTCTGCAAGAAAGCAAAGAAGCATATTGTTCCAAGGTGTCAAGCTGTTTCTGTAAATACTTTCTCCGAGACATGTCTGAAAACACTTCGCCATCTCTCAGCTAATTTCACACCAGTGAATCTTAAGGGATTCTTCTTCAACAGATTCGTGTATATGTTATTTCAAAACTGTTATTATTTTGAAATATAATAACAGTTTGTTTATCTGCTCACTCCAGCTGTAACTCAGAGCTCTGCCAGCTCTGATTTATTTTGCGCATGTGCTTTTGAGCTTAACATTCTCCTTTGGCTACAATACTATGATGTCTTTATTTGCAACATATCATCAACTAACCTTAGTATAAATCAATCTGAATATTGAAAAAGTCAAAAGCAGCAGCATCTGCGGTGTAGGTTCCTGTTGAGCCTATGCTGCAGACAACAGACAGGTAGACTATGGCCAAGAAATAATCAAAGCATCTGATCTGATGAAGATGAAGAATTCTGCTGAAAAGAGCAACAAAACTGCTGAATCGGACTCATCTTCTGAGACTGTAGAGACACTTTTTAGGTCAAGAGGTGTTCAAAACACCTGCTTGGCATTAATAATAACATATAAACCAAGCTAAACTCTGATCAAAACACTAACTATTTTTGTTTTTTTTGTTATTTTTAACATTTGGGTTGGAAAAACAATGAATAAAGTTCATTACCTGTAAAGTGGGTGGGCTAGCATTTTATTTTTGGGGGAATTTTCAGATGTTGTTTTCTTGATTTATTAATACTTTTCTAGAATTACTTATTTCGCATTTATCCTAAAAAAAAAAAAAGTTTTCTTGCTTTAAAATATAAAGAATATATTCTAAAATGCTTTTAATCTGATATGCCTACACAGTTTGATGCTGTAGTTTAATTTCAATGCGTGGCAGTTTAATTTCGACCAACCCACAGAGTCAGGAAGAGCAAAATAAAGTCGGTGCCAGTAAAATATTTATTATCAGAAATATTAGCTGGAGTTTTATGTACTTTACATCTTTGATGATCAGAAATGAACTGACTATGGGTATAGTCAGCCACCTACCCCCACCCCCCCAAAAAACTAAAAAAAAAAAAAGATAATACATGAATACATTTCATGAAGATTTGCCTACGATTAGTCTGCTCTCAAACATGACGGTAGTCTATTTGTTCCTTAATCGCAAAATTCTAACACAACATTCGTTCACTTGTTCCATACACAAGAGCTGTGGATGGTTACATGTTAAGAAAGGCAGTTTATCTGCTTTTCTAATATATTATGATGTACATTCCTAAAAAGGTATAAGACACAAGTTGATGTGTTTTTTGAGCCTGGCCTCAGCAAAGCTGTAATTTGTGGAAACTAGTAAACATAAATGATCTATGGTGACCCTCTGATTGATGATAGACCTTATTGTCTGTCATTCAGTGCTGTATATATTGAGTTGTAGACGCAGAGCTCTGTAACACAGCTGTCGCAAGGCACACCGCTCAAAACTCTCACTGATTTGGTTTTAAAGCTGACAACTTGGGAAGGGTAATGGGAAGAAACTACTGACTTTTGGTTTCACTTCCCAGCAGTTTGCAGAATCACTGATTTAGATGATAAATGACTTAATAGATGTTTTCTCATATAAAAACATATTTTAACAGGTAAATTTCATATATGATCTTTGAAAGTGCAATTTACAAAACAATCTTATCTCACTAACTCTGCTTTTCACATGATTTTCCTTCCTCACACAAATTGTGTGTCATGAAAAACTACTTCCCTCCTTCTTGATTTCTTATTGTTTTGCACATTTGTCACACTTAAATGTTTCTGATCAAAGAAACATCAAAATAATTTTAATATAAGACAAAGATAACCCATGTAAAAAAACCTTTTTTTAAAACAAAACAAAACAAAAAACTATCCAAACTTATCTGACAATGTGGGAAAAAGTAATTACTCCCTAAAGCCAATAACTGGTTCTGCCACCCTTGGCAGGAAGAACTGCAATCAAGCATTTGTGATAACAGGGAATTAATGATGAACACTGACCTCAACTGAGACAAGTGAGGCCTGGACTTCTTTGGATGCTGTTTTGGGTTCTTTTGTGACCTCTTAGATCAGTTGTTGAGATGCTCTTGGAGTAATTTTGTTACACTTTGGTAATTTTGGTACTGTTCCAGGTTTTATCCATTTGCGGATGATGGTTCACTGTGATTTGCTGGAGTGCAAACCTTGTAACCCTTTCCAGACTTATAGATGTCAAGGACTTTGCTTCTCAGCTGTTTCTTTAGATTGTCTCATGATGTGTTGCTTTTTGAGATCTGAAACTGAAGTTCAAAAATTTTGGTTAATCTCAGTAAATTCATGATTTAACAAAGGGGGCATTTACTTTTTCACACAGGGCTATGGTCTGGATAGCTTTTCTTCTCTTAAGAAATGAAATCATCATTTTAAAAAAACTGCATTTTGCATTAACTGGCATTACTAGAATTTGTTTGATGATCACAGTGACAAATGTGTGAAAAAGATAAGAATTCAGGAAGGAGCAAATACTTTTTCATGGTAATGTTTAGTGTTTTATTGCACTAGTCTTCAACTTACAGACAATATGACCAAGTATGTCTCCTTATGTAGGCTCCGATTCAAGTCATACGTATCGTTAATCACTAACTGTCTGAATTTAACCTCAACAGTAGTGAGTTCTGTATGACATGACTTGTTTTATTTATTTTTATTTTTTTTACATTAATCTTTAAGATTCAGGAAATTAGTTAGTTTACGGGCAGCAAAAACACTTCAGTCATTGCACATCTAAATAGATTTTAACACTTTGCGAATGAAAAAATTGCTGCTTGTCTTATTTAGGCTTAGATAAATTATAGGGGTTTTACACAGCTATGACTTCAGTGTTTTTAAGACAGCCAAAGTCATCCATCACATTGTCACTGGTATGAAATTATAGGAAAATGCCTTGGAGACTATGAGCAGTAACACGTTACTGTAA